>PVKB01007593.1:0-31731 GCA_004027205.1 Ctenodactylus gundi
GGAAAGAAAGGCCTAAGCCTTCTTTTTAATGTTGGCCCAGTGAGGTCAGGCTCTCCTATAATAATCTCCCGTGGGTTTCCTTAAAGTTATTGCTGAGTAACCCAATCGCCGAGGTGAAATCCAACCTCAGTCACAATTCCAACCCGCACTCCGGGAGAGAAACAGGTGAGGTACGTGCACCAGGGACAGGAACCTTAAGGGCATCTTAGAGTTCCACTTGGAACGCTGACCTGAAAAATGACAATTTGCTGAAGTGTTTCCAAATTTATCGGATAAATTGCAAGTATATGTTTGAGGAACCCTGCTAAGGAATTGCTTATTGCAAAGCTTAAATAATTTAAACCACTATTGTGCAAACTCTGAATATAAGGAAAACACATTAAGATTTGCTTCAAGAAGCTAGAATATTGTATTTTACAAGAATGAAACCAAAAAGTACAGTGTTTTTTTCGGAACATAGACATGAAAACCTTTACCAAATTGTAAGCAATTGGAATTAAAAAAGTACTGAAGACACAATACATAAATTTCTGAGTAGATCTTGTCTCTGTAATATAAGATAGATTCAAAATAATAAAAGACTAAGTACATGTTTATCAGTTTTGAATGAAAGCAAGAGCAGTATGTTGCCTTTCAATTTGGAAATTAGTGTGTAATATCTGAGCAATACAGTATGAAATGTAAGGCATACTAATACTGGAGGTTAAAGTACAAAATCATTAAGTAAAAATGATATGAATAGAGTCCTAGAAAACAACTTTTAAGAATGAGATCTTCCATTTGTTACCATTAACAAGAAATTATATATTTTGTACATAATGCATTACTAAATTCACAGAGAGCTCTGCAACTTTTACTTTAAATGTATCTGAGCATATAAGTATATTTGACATACTATTTAACTCATTCAATATACATACTTAATGGCATTTGTACATAATAAAAATAAAAGTATTTGATAGCTAAAAAAATTATGTTCAAAAGTAATGCTGTTCAAATTGCAATGCAGATATGGAACGCTGTTTTTCCATGTTTTTTGAACTGTAGTACTTAACAGACAGACATGGCAAAAAGAAATTTAATTTTTCATTATTGGCATCTATTCCATCTGCGTTTGATTCCTACTGACCCATCAGAGGACAGGAACTTTGGTTGGTCGACAGAAATGTCATCAAGCTTGTTCTGATCCATCTTGTGGACCACATTAACATCTTCAGAGTTAACTTCACACATGAATAAGCCAGTGGACCTTGACCTGTCAGGAAGTCTTGGAAGAGAAAGGATGGAAAGACCTTGTTGACAGTTTTTCATGCGAACCTAAGTCTAATAGGGCTGGATACTTGTTACCCTGATTCTTCTAAAGTTCTGGAGAGACTAAAAGAAGCAGAAAAATGAGGAAAATATTGTTACTGTATGCTAGAGAATTAAACCTAAAATAAACTAAGATAAAGGTTCTATGACTGTTAAGGGCCTTCTTCATGTGTGTCTCTTCTGTTTTTATGATTTGTTGGTAACTTGTTATAACACAAGTTTCTCTTTGTGTAGAAAAAAATGAAATTTTAATGTATGTCCTCAAACCCTGTGGAAAAAAGGCTTTCTATTAAGCCGTGTGATTGCCTTTCCTCAAGAGGACGACAGAGGAGAGGGCAGGAAATTGATTCTCAGAATCTCGGGTTACATTTGCTGTGTTAAAATTCAGACTGTGTTATAATTGCTTAACTTTCAATACGTAGGATGATTCCTGCTTCCTATGAGATTGCATGTGCAACTTGAAAATGGGAAAGATAAGTAAAATCAAATCTCTGGTGCTGCACTTGCAAGGCAGGTTTCAGATGCCATTCTATCTTCATCTGACACAACTCGGGCTGTACTCCACATAGACATGGGAGGTCTTCACAGACCTTGGTGGGCCAAAAAACAATATTGAGAATTGTCTCATTAAGAAATTATTAAGACAAAGCTATACTAGGCTTTGAGATGAAAATAAGAAATATAAGAATCAAATAGCATCACAGCAGAGAAGAAAGAAGTGGGCAGCCAATAAAAAGCCTAGGTTTTATAAACTCCATTACGCTAATACTCTAAAAATGATTTTTCTAAGATCTACAACAGCCGTGGCATTGCATAGTTCCAAGTGTTTATTATTCCCCTATGCTTTTCCTTTTCTAGCCAATAATTCCTGGAGAGAAATGATTACATCCTCATTGAAGAATGTAGACTGCTGTCAGAGGTTTCTGTGTTCCGATCTTGACTCCACTTTTACTTAGTTTGATTCTCAAGAGCAATTTTCTTCAGTCTCCCTGTGGCCCACTTCCTAATCTATAAAATAGGGACACACGTCACATGTACCTCATGGTGTGGCAGTAACATTATTACCTAATAGCACATATAAAACTTCATGTCTATTAGTTGCAATAATAGAATATTATTGCAACTACTTTAGAGGTTTAGGCAGGAAAAATCAGTACTTGAGGCCAGTCTGGGCAATTAAATTAGACACTATCACACACACACACACACAGACACACACACACACACACACACACAAAGGAGTTCAAGTCCCAGCACTGCGAACAGAAACAAAAATAGTTCTTGAATTCAGGACTTACTTACAATAAAGGTAGCAATAGGAGTTGGGATTGTCAATGATTGTTTGAACTTAATTTGAAAGGACAAAGATAGATATTTCATATAATTTTATTCTCCTTTATTATCCTTGCCCCTCCTCTTTCTCTCTGTCTTTCTCTCACCTGCTATCTCTCTCTGTTTTTCTATCCCTCCTTGCCTTGGCTAGTTTCCTACGATGCCCTTAGGTTCCAGATGCACTGGGCAAGTCTTGCTGGGTCCAGCAGGCCAGGGGCCAGGGGTCTAGCTGAACATCTCTAGTGTCCAAGCTCAGTTCATTGTAAGCTCCATCGAGCTGTTGGAGAGTTCCAGACACGATTTCATTAATCCTACCATCAGTAGGTCTGAATTCACTGCAACTAATACAATACCTGTTCCTCTAACCATGCCAACAGTTTTCTTGACACCGTGTGTGACCTCCTGTTATTTCTCAACAAAAGCTGGCAAGCACAGCCTGGCTGGTGAAGTGAAACAACCCAGCGGGCCTCAAACTGCTGAGTGCAACCATGCTGAAATGAACAGCGCATTCCAGAGAAACCCACAGCAGCTCAGCTTGGAAGAGAAAGAAAGAACGCAGAATAGCTTACAAGAGGTGGCAGTGCTTGGCACCGTCACATTTCCATACATATCTGTGCTACATTGATCACCAGGATGACATCCATCATGCATTCTCAGACATTTCTGATTCTAATGCCATAATTAGAGATGTCATCCCCAAATTTCCCCGTAAGATGTCACACTCACAAAGCCAGTCCCGATGTCCGGTTGATGGGGTAAGGCTCTAAAACCTTTGAAGTTTCTGCCAGCAGTGCCCAAAGAGAAGGCTGCAGCCATCTGTATGGGAGGTTAAGCCACAGCTCCGTTTGGAGGTGACATCATACTGAGAAGACTGATGTCTGGTATAAGAAATGAACAAAGAAAAATGAAGTTCCTTTGGTGTCAAGGGTTTAAGCTTTTCCCTCATAATTTTTTGGTGAAAACTATCCGTATTAAAATGAAGTCTCTGTTCTGTGTCTCCTTCTATGATCTCATGGTGAGATTTTTATTTTCTTGATACATTTAACACTTTTTTGGGGGGGAAGAGACTTTGAGTGCTTCCTTTCTAGTTCTTTACAAAATAATAAAATCACATAGACTGTAGATATTCTACTTTAAGGAATATTATATATTGCTGCCACTTACCTATAGGTTCACACTACTAGCCAAACTCCTTTGACCACCTTCCTAGTTCCTGGAGACCATAATTCCATTCCTCACATCTACGAAATCAACTTTTTACATTCCTGGTGACTTGCCATGCCTGGCTTCTTTCATTTACCACAATTTTTTTTAAATCCAGCTATTGAAATGTATTACATTTCTGATGCAGTTATAAGGTAACCCAGGAAAAGCAGAAGGTTGAAAAACTTCTGCCTTCAAATGACTCATCTACTTCTAAGAGGGGGTAAGCCATCAAAGAAACTGATATTCACAAACTGTAGAAAGTAATTACTCTAGAGAAAATGTTAGTGGCTTCATGTAGCAAAGAAAAAGAGAAGTCTAGTTTGATTTGAGGGACATTGGGAACAGTTTCGATGAGGCAAAGGCTGTTTTCATTTGCAATGTGCAGAAAAACATACAAATCCTGAAGAACAACTGCTGCTATGTAGAAAGATCAATGGGACACATGACAGAGGTAGTGTCTAGGCATTTTCAAGTACTTAGAAGTATTCGACAAGATGAAACCGTTTTACATGTTGAAGATGTAATCTTCTCAAGGATTGGAAACAACTCTCTTTATTGAGTCAACAAAGAGTAACTAGTAAGTATGCTCCTCAAATCTCCAGGGACGGAGGTTTTATTCTCTTTAATCTAATTTCTTCTGACATTATTTGCTACATTTGACACATTTCACATACAGTTAAAACAGACAAATAAAGCAGTGATAGATTCGTGGTGAGAAAGGCTTGCATACATTTAACACTTTCAAGAACAAGCACTGATATGAATTGTTTAACACAGAAAAAGATTTTTCTATAAATTGATGATAGGGAAAGAAAGTTTATTTGAAAATAAAGTCCAGAATCTGGGTATTTGCATTTTGTTCTGTATTAATAATGCGTTCTGTAATTCAGGGAACCTCAGTACCCTGGCCACAGAGAGAAATCTATCTGTGTCCTTGGAAAGAGACTGCTGCCTGGTGATATGAATGTAAAGTGAAGCCCCGCCTTCTGTCCTCAAAGCTCCCATTGGGTTAACAGAGAGCAGGGCTTCACTGTCCCCTTGTCCCCAACATTTCAAAGAACGATTTCTTTGAAAGTGCCATTTCAAGAAACGGCTGGCTGTTCTGCAACAGCCGAATGCCTAACGTGTACCCCCCCCCCCCCCAGAGGTCTTCAATTAAACCTGTGTCTAATGTTAAGAATGTTGGGCCTACTGCTCTGCTGAGGGAGAGGTTGGAAAACTGTCCCTGCTTCCTTTGGAGAATGAAAACTATTCTCCAAGGTTTGTAGTAAACCCTAACAAAGGGGACTTTGAAGTCTTGAATGAAATGGCAGGTTATAATATTCACAATAAAACATTCTTGCTGAGGTATGATGGGCTTAACTGTGTAAGAATGCTCTGATTTATAAAGACTCATGAAGATGGTTAAGAATCAGAGTAATGATGTTATCGGAACCTACATTTGGAAAACTATATCCATAGCTATGGACTTTGTATCACTTAACATTTTTTAGAACCATAACTTTTTATCTCTGACTATAACGTGTAAAACTAGAATTGGTGCTTGGGCATCATTTTCACATGGATTTCACACTAAATATTTGCAGCAACGCTTATGATGGTAGTTATATTGTCTCCGTTTATAGATGTAGAAATGAAGTCTGACTCTACTCTCTCGGGATTATATAAGAGAAAAATACGCAGAAAGAGAACTGCAACCTTCAATCCTGATTTCAAATTTCGTACATATTGTATCAGATTCATTTTATTGAACCCTGTACCAATTATATTGATTACATTTTTATAGTTCTTGTTAAATAGTAATGGGCTGAGTAAATATGAAGTACTGCATAATTACTACCTAATCTGCTAATTTATGAAATATTCTTACTTCAGCATACTTTCCTGAATATAATAATTGATGTTCCAATCATTATAAAATTATGAGAAAAATTTTTGCTACCTAGATCTAGAGTCATACTTGGCATATATTTCTGTTACATGGCCACAATGAAATAAAAACACTTAGTCACTTGCTTAACAATCATTCTTGAGCAATTACCAAGACAGTTTGCTGAGCACAGAGGGACACCCAGTAATTTCAACATTGGATTGGAGCCACTGAAGTGCCTTTTTAATTGGCCTTAGGCGTACCTCTTACTTCTCTGTTACATTTCATTGCATCAATTGGAATAAAATTAGATCGCTGTGTATTAATGTTCACTGACTGAGTCAAACATACATGTCCAAGGCAGCTTTTTCAAATGAGTGGTTTAATGATAAGCAAAAAATCTTAATATTCCCTAAAAGCGTTGTTTCAAATAAAAATGGCAACTGTAATTCACAAAAGATAGAAGACTTCCTGAGATTTCTTTTGTTACCTAAGATGGCAAATAGTTATAACTTCCCCGTCTAATTCATTTTGAAATGCTACGGGTTCTACTGAGGATCTCCAAATAAATGCACTCATTTTCGTATCAAGAATAAAGGTTTGTCACCCAGTGAAATCTTAGGCAAAGACGTTAAAATGACAAATTCTTTATTAGTCAAATTGGCTAATAAATAGAATGCTGTCGGTTAAGTTGGCTGACCATGTTGCCGGGAAGTTTTTCTAATTATTATTAGCCCTATATTTGGACTAAATTTCCAAAGTCTGTTGATTGGTTCCAGATGATCTGAGTTATCTGTTCATTTTGAAATTAAAGAAAGTTACTTTTTCAGTCTGGGTAATTATTTTCAGGAAAGAAATGCTCATTTCAATTCTATGGTAGCAAGTGCAAAGCAGCCACATCTAGCTATTGGCAGTATACTTCCTTTAACAGTTTAGCGTGCCGGGCACTTTTGCAGACATTGTTCCTCTAAGCATATTACAGATACTTATTTAGATAGACAAAATTACTTGACCTTGCCAATATGAGACCACATTTACTCTATAGAAATGGAAATTTCACGTTATTATTAGATACGTGGCCTTGCTAATGGGAGTAGTCTTATGTGTGCCAGCCTCTACGTGCTTTCTTAAAGACTTTCTATTCTAACGGAACCACTTATGTTAAAATTCGAGGTTTCAAATGCACCTTTTCCCCTTCATTTAATCAAATCAATGCTCCTATATTTTCAGGTATTCTTATCAAGTTTTTATAAGGCTTAATTCTTCCAACTCAAAGATAATATAAAAATATTTTTGGTAGAGGGATTAGGGTGAGGCAACAACATATATTTCCTCAAAGCATAAGAATAGGGAAAGGCCAAGAAAACTGTTCTCTGTGCCCTGAAATGCAGCAGGTAAAATAGCATGATAAAATCCCCAAGACGTTTTTGAGTAATTATTTAGAAATCAGTAAAATACAGTATTTTGGCCACTTTCGCAGCAGTAACAGTACCTCAGAACTCTGACAGTAAAAGTAAATTAGCTTAGAATTTCTTAGAGCACGGGATCAATTAGCAGTATACACTGTTTGTTTTAAGCATCTTGTCACAATTGATTTTGCCAGTTTGATACTTCAGAGTCACACTGAAATTAGCACAATATCTCATGTCTACAATAACTACTGCTCTTCTATCACTAAATTCGTCAGCAGTGATCTAACTTGGCCTGTGTTAAGTTAGGCTCCAAGGAGTTTCGATCTTGAAAGAGCAATGGCGCTGTCCTACTCCTCTCCTCTTACTTTTGGCAGGAATCCTGTGTCTTAGATACCACACGCTTCATATAATGGGGAATGCTCACGAACTAAAATAGAAGCCAGTGGACCGCTCTGTATAAGACAATCGATGACCAGCCTGTTCTGACCTTGCATATCTCAGCTTGCTACCCTGCCTGGCAAGTTGAATTCACTGTTCTCATTCAGGTGGAACTGAGGTCATTTAAATATTAAAAAATGGAACTCCTCTCCCTCTTCTTACATTTTGACCTGGGTTAAGCCCGTTGTTACTCCTTGATCTGGCATGGGGGAGGATGACTGGGTGTGTATATAAATTCTTATCTGCATGTGTGTGTGCACTGCAGTTCCAAAGTCGTGCACCCTGGGAGTGATGATCTGTTTTATTAACAAGGGTCAAGTTTTATGTTTCATATTTTCCCATTCCATAATGATGCATACACTGTCAATAGGTGTGCATTCTCTTAACATGAAACAATCATTTACAAATCCTTTCCCCGTGCCTAAAATGCCTTGTCTCTCCTTTTCAGATATAAGTAGGGATATTCTCTCAGGTGTCAGGTGGATAGATTGTTGAAACTTCCTGCAATTTAGTTCAGATGCAGGGAGATACACCACCCAAGGAAATAGATTAGGTGCTTCTTGTGGATTCCACATTTGTTCTTGTTCTTTTATTTCTGATGGCTTCATGTGTGTTCATGTGTATTCCTCCATCTCTTAAATTTGAATGGTAACCACTGTGTTGCCTGTATCTTGATATTGGCCACAATTTATGGAAATCCCAGATGTTATTTCTTTAAGTGTGCTTTCTGACTCCTTTTCTCTTTCCTTCTGAAACAAGTAGCATGTACAGGCTAGGTATCTTGATGACATTCTACAATTGGCATAGATTTTTTTCCTCTTTTCCCTCTGTCTGTTTCATTGGCTGGATAATTTCGATTGTACTGTCTTCCAGTTCACTGATGACTATTTCTTCCGGCTGTGTGATTCTTCTTTTGGGACTTTTTAGCTGCAATTTTCAGACAATCACTCTATCCTTTATCTCTAAGAAGTCTATCTGGCTGTCTCTAATTGCTTCTCTTTCTTTGTTCATTCAATATGTTTTTGCCTGTGTATTCTTGGAGTGTAATGAATGGCCTAAGATAAGTTTTATTACAAATTTATTTTAAGCTAGTTCCTAGTCTTTCTTTTCTTTGGGTTCTTTATTGCACCTTAATAATTCCTTTTAGAGGTAACATGTGATGACGATGTGTAGTTTTTGTATTCATAGATAGTTATCTGTGCATTTGGGAAAAAATGCCTTCTCTTCTGGTATTTTTAGTGTTCTTTGGCAAGAATAAAGCTTCCCGATTTAGTCTAGCCTGCGACTCTATAACGGGCCCCTGGTGAGGATCCAGGCATCCAGCTTGTTGTGAGTTCTCCGATTGGTTGCGCCTTTGCTCTGATACTTGATGGGGCTTCTATCTGGGCTCCCCTGACCAATGAGATCACTAGCTGTGCTCTGTTTCCAGGTAGAGTTCTTGGATACATTCTGTTTGTGCTTCTGTTCTTTTTGGCTTGTATTGCATTGTTGGGTAATCCTGCTATGTGAACAGAAATATAGAATGGGCTCTGAGTTTAGGTAGAATCCCTGCGGGCAGGCAATGCTAACAGCTATGCCTCAAAGAAATGTGGAGGTCGAGATTTTCTCCCTGTTTTAGTGGAGTCATGAGTTGAGTAACTGTTTGAATTCCTAGGTCAAGCAAAATTACTCTGTATGTTACTTGAAAAAGCACGGTGGTAGGAGTCTCTGTTCTCAGCTGCATGGCATTGTTGGACTTCTGAGCATTGTATTTGCTTATCAAGATTTAACCATTTTCCCCTTTCATTTCTCTGTAAAGCAAAGATGTGGGAGTCTCCCAGCCTGTGTGAGGCTGTTGAGGTGAACTGACAGGGAAAGTGGTGATCTAAGTGCTCAGGCTAGATTAGGCAACATGCCATGCCTTAAAAGTGACCAACTCAGCTTTGCAGGGGAACTACGAGCTTGGCTGCTATTTTTGATTGACAGTAACAGCTGACAGGAACACAGAACTACTGTCAAGGTCCACACACGGGTCACATTCTACCTGGGCTGTGTGTATTTATTTTTGTTGTTTCTGTGAAGTCAAATACCATATGCTCCCTCGGAAGCATCTCGTAACACTAGAAAAGCAGGAGCCTGCCTCTGGCACTCTTTTTCCCCTGTAAAAATAGTTCATGCTTGGAATTTTTTTTTTCCACCAGGTGGGGAAGAGAGATGAGACCAAAGGGAGATCCATCCTCTTTACCTTTCCAATCTGCGTTTCAGTCATGTCTTCATATAATATAGTCATTTCAGGCTTTTTTCTATGTGTCTCCAAAAGTATACTTTGTTCTGTCAATAATTGCCCCAGCTGAGCTCTGCCAGTTGGCATTTGGGGAAGTAGAGTTGATTCCCAAGATTTTTTACTCCGGCATCTTACTAATTGGGCACAAATTAATTATAATTTATGCCTTTGAAACACTCATTTGCAGTTTTGGTTAGGTTTGTACTTTTATCTTATCATCTCCTAAAAGTCCTTTTAATCTATTTCTTTTTCAAATGTTCACTACCCTAAGAAGGTTATGGTAGAGTTTTAATCTTTACTGCCAACTATAACTTTTCTTATATTTTTCAGTTTTTGAGGTATCCCTGGGAATGTTAAAGTAAATTTTGATATGTCTAAAAAATCAGAACTTTTCTTACAGTGGTTGACAGTTGGAATGCATTTTGAGGTAGTTATTTCAGGACCTCGGCCAGAGCAAGGAGATCAGGAAAGATTTGGGGCAGTTTGTTTACCTTGGATTCAACAGAAAAATTATTTGTATATCTGAAACGTATATACTCGATAGTGAGTGTCAAAAATATTATACTCCTATACCCACTTCACAAGTATTTACTAATGTCTTCAGACAGCTAATTTTTATTAAGCCTTTTCCTAAAATGTGAGTCACCCCGTGTAGCTCAGGGCTGAATGAAAGCTCACTGAATTCAAAATCCATACCTCCATTACATAGGGCCAAAGATTTTTGCTTGAGTTTTATTTTTTCTTTTCCAATTTCGAAGTTTTCAATAAGCTATGATCCTCTTGACTATTTTTTAATTTAACTGTTTTTTGTAAATACATGGATTCCAAATTCTGTAACATGTTAGAATCATGGGGTTTGGGGAATTAGTGAGCGACTATGTCCACCCCTTTTTTCAGAGGTTCACACCTTTCCTATCTGACCGTTTCCTCTCTTTCTGCCCTGCCGTTCATGTTTGGGCTTTTTCATGTTATTAGTTTTGTGCATTTCATAAGAGGACACTCATCTGTAGTCAGTCTTTGGTGCTCAGTCTATTTCACTGAGCATTATTGGTTCAAGGTGGCTCCATTTTCATTTAAACAATTCCTACCGGCATTTTTTATGACTGCATAATATTCCATTGTGTATAGGTACCGCATCTTCTTTAGCCCTTTCTGTATGGATGGGTAGATAGGTTGTTCTCAGGATTTGGCTACTATAGATTGTGCTTCTGTAAACATGGAGATGCATGCGTCTTTTTGGTGTGTCAACTTTATTTCTTTTGGGAGTATGCTCAGTACAGCATTAAATGGATCAAATGAAATTTTCATTCTTGGCTTTCTAAGAGACCTGCAGATTGCTCTCCATAGTGGTAGTACCAGAATGCATTTCCACCAACAGTGAAGTAAAGTTCCTTTTTTTTTTCCACATCCTCACCAACAATTGTTGTTTTTGAGTTCTTTTTTTTTTTTTTTTTTTTTTTTTTTTTTGAGACATGGTCTTGCTCTGTGGTCCAGGCTGGTCCTGAATTCACTTCAGAGCCCAGGCTGGCCTTGGACTCACGGCAATCCTCCTGTCTCAGCCTCCCGAGTGCTGAGTGCTGGGATTACAGGCTTGCGCCACCACGCCCAGCTTATGTGGTGCTGGGGAATCAAACTCGGCTACTTAGCGCTTGGCTTAGCACGTGCTCAAGCGCTTTAAGCACTGAGCCATTCCTCCAGCCTGTTTTATGAGTTCTGGGTGTAGGCCATTCCCACTAGAGTGAGGTGAAATCTCAACTTTTTTTTTTTAATTTGCATGTCTCTGATGGCCACTGATGAAAAACACTTTTCATAGTGCTTGTTGGCCATGTGTACTTCTTTTTCTGTGAAATTTTCCATTTCAGCTGCCTACCTCTTGATGGGATCATTTACTTTAGGAAGTATTATGTTTTTCATTTCCTTGTATATTCTTGATATCAATCCTTCGTCTGAAGTGTTACTGGTGAATATCTTTTCCCACTCTGTGGGTTGTGTCTTTACCTTGCTGATTGTTTCTTTTGCAAAAGCTTTTTGGTTTAATGTAGTCCCATTTATAGATTCTTGATGAGGTTTCTTGTGCAGTTAGTGATCTGTTCAAAAGATCCTTTCCTGTCCCTATGTCTGCTAGGTTTTTACCTATTTCGTCTTCCAGTAAGTTCGTGTTTCTATTTTGATATCCAGTTCTTTGATCCATTTTGACCTGATTTCAGTATATGGATACAGATATGGATCTAGTTTCATTCTCCTGCGTCTGGAGATCCAGTTTTCCCAGCACCATTTGTTGAAAATGCTGTCTTTTCTCCGTGGATTGTTTTGACCCCCTTTGTCAAAGGTCAGTTGACTAAGGGTGTTTGGGTTGGTTTCAGTCTCCTTAATTCTCTTCCTCTGGTCCTCTTGTCTGTCCTTATACCAGTACCGTGTAGATTCAATCCCTGCTACTTTGCAGTATTTTTTGAAGTCTAGAGTTGTGATTGCACCAGCTTTGCCCTTGTTACTCAGAATTGCTTTAGATACTTTTGTTTCTTCTGTTTCCATATAAATTTTAAGTTTTTTTCTAGTTCTGTGAAGAATATAGTTGGTATTTTGATTGACATTGCATCGAATCTGTACAGTAGCCTTGCGCATATGGCCATTTTGACAGTATTAGTCCTCTCTATCCAAGAACAGGGGGTGTCTTTCCTAAAGTTCTCTTACATCTCTTTCTTTAGGGGTTTGTAGTTTTCTATGTACAGGTCTTTCACCTCTTTGGTGAGGTTTACTCCTAAGTAGATCATTTTTTGTTGTTGTTGTTGCTACTGGGAAGGGGTTTGTTTTTTGGGTTTCTTTATCTTTGCACTCATTATTGGTGTATAGGATTGCTATTGATTTGTGGGTATTTGTTTTCTAACCTGCTACTTCGCCGAATTTATTTGTTTGTTCTAAGAGTCTTTGGGTGGAATTTTTTCAGTATTCTATGTAGAGTATCATGACATCTGCAAATAGAGATATCTTTACTTCTTCCCTTATAATTCATATTTCTTTTATTCCTTGGCCTTGCCTGATGGCTCTTGTGAAAATTTCAAGCACTATGATAAGTAGTAAGGGTGGCAGTGGGCAGCCTTGTCTTGTTCCTGAATTTAGTGTGAATGTTTCAGTCTTTCCCCATTTAGGATGATACTGGCTGAGGGTTTGATATTAATAGCTTGAATAGCCCTGAGGCAGGGTCTCTCTATTTCTATTTTTTTTCTGTGTTTTTATCATAAATGGGGTTGGATTTTGTCAAATGCTTTTCCTTATTATCGAGATAGTCATATGATTTTTATCTTTGCACCTGTTAATGTGGTTTGTTGCATTTATTGATTTGCATAATCTTATTTATGATTTGTTGCATTCTGTTGGCAAAGACTTTATTGAGTATTTTCACATCTATATTCATTAGGGATATTGGTCTGTAGTTTTCTTTTCGTGTTGGGTCTCCGTCTGATTCTGAAATTAGAGTTATGCTTGCTTCAAGAAATGAGCTGGGCAATTTTTCTTCCTTTTCATTAAAAAAAGTTTGGTGAACACTGTTACTAAATATTCCCTAATTTTTTTTATAGAATTATGCTGGGAGTACATCAGGTTCTGACTTTTCTGGGTTGGAAGTGTTTTTGTTACTCCCCAAAGAAGATATTCTCTCTGTCAAGGATGAACATGCCACTATGTTCTTTTTGTGGCTGTTTCCTGTTTCCCTACCCAACAGACCTTTGAGAATTTTTTGTAGTGATGGTCTGGTTGTCATAAATTTCTTCAAGGTTTCTTTGTCATGGAAGGTTTTTATTTCATTGTTTATTTTAAATGATGTTTTTGCTGGATACAGGAGTCTTTGTTTATAGTTACCATCTTTTAAGGCTTAGAGGACTTCACTCCACTCTATTTTGGCACTTAGGATTTGTGTTGAGAAGTCTGCTGTTACCCTGGTAGGTTTGCCTTGATATGTCACTTACTTTTTTTCTCTTACAGCTTTTAGAATTCTCTCTTTACTTTGTATTTCAGTGGGTTTTATTATAATACGCCCAGAGGATCTTCTGTTTTGGTCATATCCAGTGAGTGTGTGATATGCTGTGTGACTATTTCATTTTCTATGTTTGGGAATTGTTTTCTTATGCCTTTGGGGAATAGATTTCTTAGACCTTTAGCATGGACTTTCACTTTTTTTTTTGGTATTCCTGCTATTCTAAGATTAAGTGTCTCTGAGTCTTCTATAATCTGTAGCATTCCATTTCCATGCTGACACTGAATTATTTCATGGTTGTTAACAGTCTGGTTCCTTCTGATATTCTTGTCCTCTAACTCCAGAATTCTCTCCTCATTTTGTGTCGTTCTGTTCCCTAAGATTTCCATGGAAGTTTTCATCTCCTCACGCTCCTCTTTCATCTTTTCATATTTTTGTAATTCTTTGTGGACTAGGGATTCGTGTCCTGTATGGACTTCCGTAGCTCTGCTAGCTTGCATTTGTTTCTTCCTTAAGTTTGTGGTTAAATCTGTCTTGAATTCAAATATTTTGTATAATTTGTTGTCTGAGTCTGTCTTAAATTCTTCCAGTGGGGTAACTATTTTTGTTTCAAAGTTGAAGAATTTTGGATCTTCTTCTAATTCTATCTGAGTCTCCCTTGGTGGGTTGAGGAATTTTTCTCTGAGGGGTTTCTGGGAACCTTTCCCTAAGGGTTTCTCATCTTGCTATCAAGTATTTATTTGACTTGCTGTGGTCACTCTTTGAGCAATCTCTGTTTTTTGGATAGTAAAGAGTGTGTTTTATGGCTGTATATGATGCTGTCTGTGTCACTGAGGTGGGGTTCCTTGTTACAAGACAGCTAGTTCTTTCTTTCCCACTTGATTGTTGCTTCTAGGTCTGGTTGTCAGGGTATTTTTTCTGCCATTGAAGCTATCAGCCTTGGCACCTTCTTTCCTTTTGGTAGGTGACACAGGGAGGGGATGCTTCTGGGAGGCCCCCAGTGATGAGTGGTGATTGTGCCCACCCAGGTGGGCTCTGAAGTGCAGGCAGGGGTCTGGACACAGCTACACGGATGTTTCTGGCATGGACCATCGGTGGATGTTGAGTAGACCCCATTGCCTTGCCCCCAAAGTGAAGATGAGGCATTTGGGTGGCTTCCTGGATGCCTCTGGCACACAGCAGCAGTGGATAGAGGTCAGTCCCAGCTGCGTGAGCTTTGTGGCACAGGTGGGGATCTAGGCATGATGTCTATATGATTTTTGATTATTGAAAGTTAACAATTCTACTTATAGGAGGTAGTGGAGTAGGTAGAGAGCAGATACTTAACTATAATGAGACTATAACTATAATTAGAGGTTACCTTTAAGTCACAACCAAAACAGTAGGAGAATACTTATCAGGTAGCGGGCAAACTGTCAGTACTCCCACTCCAGACTGAAATTAACAGGGAAGAGCACTGTAAGCAAGATTCAGCAGAGGTGGGGAGAGAGTGAAGTGGGGAGAGTGTGGTCGCTTCCAGATCCGTAGAATGCTTCAGAATGTATAGCTCAGGGAGTCAGTGAAGAGAGGGAGCGATTTAGCCACTAACTGATATATAGGGAGAAGGAGATGGAAAGAAAGGAGAAGAAAGGGAAAATCAAAAGAGAGGAAGAGAATGAAAACAAAGAGGAATGTGAAATTTGCCAAAAACTCAATGAAAATTAGAAAAAAGAAAAAGAAAATGAAAGAAGAAAAATAGAGCAGAAAATAAAAAAGAAACATTGAAAAAAGGAAACAAAGAAAACAAAAAATATAAAAACAGAACCCAAAAAAGACAAAAAAAAAGAAAATTAAAAAACAATAAAAAGAAAAAAGCACAAGAAAGCGAAGGAAAAGACAAAGGGAAAACAAAGAGGAGAAGAAGAAAGTAAAAAAAGAAGAAAGGGAAAAAAGAAACAAAAAGAAAAGGAAAGAAAACTGGATCCCACGCAGGGAAGGGAAGGAGCCAAACCTAAACACGATAAATCATACACCAAATGCAACATCGCAAGGTCCCAACTCCGAAGGCAGGAGGTGGCGGCAGGTGGGGGTCTAGATCCATCGTGCCTGCGATGGCAGCTGGCGGTCAGGCCCAGGCTTGTGTCCACAGCTAGCGATGGGGTGCCCGGGGACACTGGCCCGGATCTGACCCGCTGTGAGGGATGGCTCCTCAGGGTGGCAGGCCGGCCGGGAGGCTTCATGGCACTGGGAGCTATGGCAGCTGCAGGCAGCGATACCTGCAGGGCTCAGTCCGCAGTGGGTGAAGGCAGTGGGCGGGGACACCTGGGACTTGTGCCCAGAGACTGAAGCAGGGGGGCTGGAGCAAGCGCTGGCGCTGGTGGTGGGCTGGGAGACCTGGCCCTTTAAGCGATGGCGGGCGGTGGCGACACCCTGGCCTCCACAGGTCTCTCTCTTTACTATCGTAAACACAATAGTCAAAAAAACATTTTGGGGGTATGATAGTTTATTTAGTAAAAAAATTCAGAAAAATTAATGCTTCACATATAGTTTCTCTCTTTCTCTGTCCCTGTGTTATTAAATTACACAGGCGAACTGGTGATATTTATTCCTCAGCCTCTCAGAATGCTCGGATTACGGACATGTGCCACCAGGCTAGGCTAACACTATAAATATGTATATACAGATTTATATATTGTTTAATTAATTAATTTGAGACAGGGTCTCGCTCTGAAGCCCACGCTGGTCCTGAAGTCACTATAGAGCCCAGACTGACCTTGGACTCATGGCAATCCACCTGCCTCAGCTTCATGAGTGCTGGGATTACAGGTGTGTCCCACCACACCTGGCTTACATGGTACTGGGGAATGGAAGTTGGGTACTTAGCGCTTTTAACCGCTGAGTCATTCCTCCAGCTATATATACACACACACATAAGTACTATTACATTCAGAATATGAATTTATGCACAGAAGGAAAGAGATTTGGGGGAACTGCACTGATAACGTTATTGTTGTTCATGTGCCTCTTTCTTAACACTGGGGACTAATCCACAGCCTTCACACAGAACACCCCAAACCTTTTCTACATTTTTATTTTGTGAATTTTTTTCCTGGCTAAGTTCAAATACACGATCTCCCTGTCTTGGCTTCCAAGTGTGTAGGGATTACAAGCATGGACACACTCAGCTGGGTATTACTATTTGTGGGAGTGGCATGGTCACAGTGTGTTATGTTATAGGACTGGTAATCTTTCAGCAGAATGGTTTTAGTCTTTTTATTTGAATGGTCTAGTATGTGATGGGTAAAAGAACTGATGTACTTACAGGTGGGGTGCAGGATCTTCTCTGAGGAATGAGAGGATTCCCAGTGTTCATAGACACCATCACACTTCCGCGTGCTCATACAGAAATATGAACTTCTTTGACTTACTCATATTTAGGTACCAAAATATTTTGGGTCGATTTTTCTGAACAGTGAACATCAAAAGCATACCTTCCACACAGAAACACAATTTGAATGTTGTGAGAAAACATAATGACAGAAAGTTATACGTAGCTATAAGCCACCTTAGCCAAGTTATTTTACTTATTCTTGTATTTTTAAGTTGTCTCTTCAAGTTTTCAATAGTTTTAATTAAGCATTTGGGTGTAAATTAAAATGTCATGCAATGCAGCCGTGAAATGCTAATGGATCTATAGGTTGATATGAAAATCCTGTAATGCAGTGAAAAATAATGTCAACATTATTGTTGAACATTAACATAATATTTCAGAAAGATAATGAGTTATTCTGCCTTTGGGGAAAAATTCTAGAGGTGAGATGTAGGAATCGATCAGAGACAAGCAGGAAGAGAAAGATAGAGGGGAACAGATGGTCAGACACTTCTTACTGTCTCTTTCGTGTCTTGGCTGAAGTCATGGGGACACAGGACACATTTAAAAGATCAAGGTGACACAATTCCTTTGGAACTTAGGACGAAAGACAAAGTGAAAGAGGGGGATGGGGTGGGGGAGAATTACACAGCAAAGTAGACTTGATTCTTTCTTTCACAAAGCTGATTTAACTTTCACGTTTTTATCTGCGCAAAATTACACAAATACATGCACCCGTGAATGTTTGATAAATGTAACTTATAAAGCCGACTGCTTTTCGTTCTCATCAATTCCTGGAATTTTAATCATTTCCCCATAACTGTTAGTAACAGTATATCGCTCTCAACATCTCTTGAAAACCTCTCTCCGTAACCCTAGATATCATTAAACTTCTTCACTTTTGCCCATCTGGAAAGCGATATATAAACTTTAGTGAGGAATAGAGCTGAAATTAATTTATACAACACGTTGTTTTATTCAAAAAATGATTAAGACTTAGGAATATATAATTGGACAGATAATACAACCTTAACAAATTGGGATCTAAAATATTTACCAAAACATTAAAAATTATCAATTCATTGAAAAATAAGGTAGTTCTAGTATCTGTGTTCTAAATTGTTCACTCAGTCTTAGAATGTTGCCTCTTTGTTTCACGGCGGCCCTTACTTGTTTTCTGAGAGTTTGAAGCAGGAAGCTTGCAAGCTTGAGGCCAGGCTAGGCAATTTAAAGATTTAGTGAGACCCTGTCTTTCTCTCTCTCTCTCTCTCTCTCTCTCTCTCTCTCTCTCTCTATATATATATATATATATATATATATATATATATATATATATATATAGTTTGCTTGGGTTGCTTGGATTGTACAGCTGTAGTGGAAGAGCCTTCAATTCAACTATAGAATGTTTTCTTCATTCATAGCATGATTGCTCTGTTCATAAGGGCAAGTGTGGATCTGCATCTGCATTCTGACCTCCTGATGTGAATAAATCCTCATAATTGCTGCGGACGTTAAACTACCTTCTAGCAGCCTGTGTCTAAGCTCTTTGGAAGGATATTATTTCTGTGTATCAAGAGGAGAGTGTAGGTCACCATCCCTTTTTGCTCTACTGTTGTTAACAAGATGGTTCAAAGCAAACCTGATTCTTCCTTCAAAAGAAAGCAGCTTGTTAATTAAGATAATTGTATCAATGCAGAGGGAGAAAAACAGGATAGGGAAGGGGGGCCTGGTAATGATCCTAAGCACAAAAGAAGAAAAGGCTGAGTCTCTGGCAATATGGTGCTCTAATTCCCCACGGGGCCGAGATGCTCTGGGGTACCACACACAGCTCTACTGAGGGGTGACCTGGTGAGATGCCATTTCCAGATTCCTCCCAGAATGACTCCCCTGGGACCCAGCCCTGGTTGCTGAAGCCTCCGTGGCTTCTATAAGGTGGGAAGCCCCAGGAGGCTGAAATGATAAGTGGGTGGAGTTTGGCCTTTTGCCTGATTGTAAGGAAAGTTCTGACTTTTCCCACCACTTTTATTAAAGAGTTTCTCATGCTCTTGAATGCACTGTACCCCAGGGCTCTGAGGGAACATGACCTTCAGGAAGGTCTAGAAAGGGACCTGAGCCTGCTCCCCAGGGGCCTGGCCAGCCAGGTGGTTTTAAAGACAATTTAAAATGAGAAATTACCTCAAAAAAACCTTTCATATACCTTATTATTTCAAGCCTGGCATAGAGATTGGAAAAAACACCACCTGCTGTGTCCCTGAAGGGAAACTTTTAACCCTTTACTCCGGAGACAGGAGATGGGCTTTATCCACTGTGTTAGGATGAGTAGGCTTAGTCCTGGGAATATGACTATTCACTGTTTCACTTTATTTTGGAGTTGAACCCAACAGCACTGACAGAAACAGTGCCATTGCTGAAGCAAGAACAAACTCTAGCTCCTGGAGGGAAAAACAAAAATTGAGAAGCTTTTATGAAAATCTTTTACACACTACTATGGTGCACAAAGTAATTGGGAGAGAGTTTATTTCCTTTTCAATTTATCATTTTTCATTCAGGAGATATATTAATAGCTTTGATCGTGTTGATCTTTTTGTTTGGCTCTTGATAGTGTTTTTGTTTGCTTGTTTGTTTTTCTTTCCTTCATTTGGTACTAGGGATTAAATTCATGAAATCTTTCCAACTGAGGTACATCCTGGGCCCTTATTTGTTTGTTTGTTTGTTTAGAAACAGGCTTTCACTAAGTTGTTAAGTTCCCTGAACTGAGCTCAAATTTAAGATCCTCTTGCCTCAATTGTCTACCTACAGATATTAGGTGTATGACAAAGCATCTACCTATAATGCTTTCTTTTTTTTTTTTTTTTGATACTTTACCAGTCTATTTTTTTCTTCTCATCTTAAATTTTATAATGGAGTTTCAACTTACATAGTGCTCTTTTTTGAAATGAGGGAGGATGGATTGGGTTTCTGGTTAACAATCTGTCAACATAGACAAGGTTTTGGATCTCTAGGATAGACCCTGGATGAAAGTAAGATGAAGGCCTTAAGGACTCATTCATCTTTTCAGGGACTCTATAATATCTGAGGCCTGTAATAGTCCTTAACAGCCAGTGAACTATAATGCATCTACTGGTTCCCAAGTTGGTCATAATATCTTATAGAAGAGAGAACATTAGACATCCAGTCAGGGCTGGAATTTCCCTTGGGCCTCATCTGCTTGTTGTCACATGATCCAAATAACACTCAGGACCAAACAGTCATCTATCAAATAAAAATCAAGACATCTAACTCATTCTAATAAGATGTTTCCAATAACCTGTGTTGACTATATCCATATTCAAGAGTGACTGAGAATTAAGCACAATATTTTCAAAGAAAAATTTATTCAATATCTTTGTAAAAATTTTAAGTAAAATACCAGTTATCTATGAATGGTAATAAAAGAATTTCCATGTAGAGAGGGTTCGTGGACTGATTTGCAATTCCCACATCATTTCTCATATTATTTACCTTCTCTTTATAGATGTATGTGCTGGACAGTGTCCACAGGGAAATCTTGCTCCGTTTTCTAAAGTTAACATCCTAATCAGTTCATAATTTCTCACGTCACAACAGAGACTAGTCTGCAACATCTTGCTGATGCCTTGCTGATGGGAAACGTAAAGCGAATATCAAAAGCTGAGGGAATGTTTTATGACAGGTAGTTTGTTTTTCAAACTCCCATACTGGTGTATTTTATGCTTTTCTTTATGTATTTATTTGTCAGTACTATCTCGCTATCAAAACTTAACAATTCAACCCCAACCACAGCCTCCCGTGAAATTCTAAACCAGATTTGTGATCGTTTTTCTTATGTACAAAGACTCAATCATCTTTGACACATAATCTTTTCTACTATGAGAATGAAATGTTCCCTTGCATTGTTTAGGCAAATTTGTTATGTTGCTTTGAGTCATAGCTGAGTTAGTTTTAACATGTGTTTTATTTCCATATCCTCAGTGAAACTCCACATACACTAAATCTTGGGATATGAGTGCTTCAGTTATTAATCGCACTATTTTACATATTTAAAAAGTGCAATACATATTTTCCTGAAATAAATTTAAGAGCAGAAATGGATACAGAAAACTTTCTCATCTTTCACTGTTTCATTTTCTGAAAAATGTTTTCAAAATGAGAGCCGAATGGAGGACTATGTAAGTTTTGTTATTTATTAGTCGCAAATTCATTACAAACTTGACTGATACAATTAGAAAATTATCAATCAGAAAGAAGTCATTTCACATAAAATAATAGGGATTAAATTATATTTTACACTTACATAATATCCCATATAAGATTTAAAACAATTATGTTCATGTAACAAATACTCAGATAAAATATGAAAAATACATTAAGAAATATAATAATAATGTATATTTGTAGATCACAAACCAAATCTATTTGGTTTAGTTTAAAGAAAAAATATTCTTTAATCTATGTAACATTTTGGTAATCTGAAATAAATACATAATATACATCCTGCCTTCACATGCCAGAAGTAACTCATAAAACCTTATCTCTGGATGTGCTAACTTCATACTTTCAGCTGCACCTGTGCGCATAGGGAAGTAAGTGTGCCGCACTTTACAAATGAAAGGGTCTTCCGGAATTAAATCAAATAGAACAATCCTTTCTTCTGAGTTTTTATCCTTTCTTTTCTTCAAATTTCCCCAAATCATACTTTAGCAACACTTCAGTTGTATAGAATTGAACTCATTAAATGTCACCAGTAGAACTGAGACAAGTGAGATAGAAGAATCACCTATATTCGGATCACTGGAGGACACTGGGAATTCGATCAAAATTTAAAAGCCAATACCATCTTTTAATTTTTATGTGAGGCTAGGTCAGAGCATGCGGCATCCGTAAGGCACCTGGCTTTTTAAGCAGCCTAATTTCTGAAAGCCTCATTAACGTGTGATGGAGAGAGGACCATGAAGCCCTAACTGCTGAATAAAACCTTAATTTAGAAAGGGAGAAATTCTTGACCCCAACATCTGCACCTGTATTTGCACCCATCTGTGCACACTTATTTTACAATAAATGCATATGTATCTGTTTTAGAGACCAGCTCCCCTCACATAGACTGAACTAACTTGCAAAATGGGCTCACAGAACAACGATTGCTATGTTGACTGCAAAGGGCTTGTGTTTTGTTTGAATTATATGTAAATTTCACCGTACCTAGAATATCTTCAGCACCTATCAAAACTAAAGGGAGGAGTGGCCTGGGACGACTGTCAAAAAGAGATGCTGTGCCTCAGCCTTAGTGCGTAGCTAGTCAAACTCTGTTCAGCTGGGGAAACTGAACTTTCACACGACAGATGTAGCTTTCTCAAAGTTCCCAGCAGGTGCGAGCGAGCCTCTGAGTCCCAGGAGTGCTGGACACCATCATATCACGTGGGTGCCACAATGTACATATTAGGGATTGCACACACATGTGAAGTGAATTGGTGAATGGAAGAATGAATGAATAACCAGACGAATAAGAGAATGGTAGAGTTATGCTAGACTAACTTCTAAGAATTAAGAGTTATCAGAATGTGTGTAGTTTTAGACGGTGACTTATTTTGTGGCTCAAGACAGCAAGTAATTCATTTTGTTGCCACAGTCCCTCAGAAACGTTGTTTGAACCATGTTGATTAAAGAAGCAGATCCAAGGGCCACCAGAAGCAGACACACGATGGTAGCTTTTTAAGTAACTTTTGTAATTTACCCATGGTATCATTTTTCAGTGGAATTTCAGTTGTTTTATGAGATGTTTTGTGCACATCACTACAGAACACTTGACTTTTTGAACTGCCCTGGACATAACACCTTTTACATGCACAATACATCTTCTGTAGTGGTGATGGGCAGACACTTACTTCTATTCCACCCCCAGACATTTTTTTAAACAGGGTCTCACTCTGTAGCTCATGCTGGTCCTGAACTCACTAAGTAGCCCAGGCTGACCTTGGACTCAGGGCAATTTCCCTGCCTTAATGTCTCAAGTGCCAAGACTACAAGCATGTGCCATCATGCCCACCGTTGTGTTGCTGGGAAATCAAACTCAGGGCCTTGCGCTTACAAAGCAGGTGCTTTTGCCTCCCCAGCCATCTTAACATTCAATAACAATTACTTGAGACAAGGATAGAGTTCATTCTAATGGCAGTATTCAGAAATGCAGAAGAGCTGAAAAAGTAGAAAAGTCAAGGGACCATGGATATTTAAACTGCTTGATCAATGAAGAAAAGCCCAGAAACTGTTTAGAACTGGAAAAGTTTATCTAGGTTTTAGAGAAATCTACCAATGATTAGATACTAGTGTCTCAAGTACAAGGCCAAGAGAGGAAGTCAACAGCGAGTGTTGGGGTGTAAACAAATCAAATTTAGAGGAAAGAAACTCAGGCACCTCTCTTTATGGATTTTTGGGAGCCATTCCCTGCGGTTTTAAGTAGATAACAGAGAGTAATATTGAAAATGGCAGGAGACAGCTTGGTCATTCAAATGCAAGAAGAGGTCTTCGTAAACAGAGTTCACCGCAGTGCTTGTGGTAGAAGTGGTCACTAAGGCTGCTTAGGGACCCAGGTGAACTTCCAGCCTCCCTCCTCGTCTCGGCGCACAAAAGCTTGCCCCTGGTCAAAAGAATGAGTTTTCACATTACAGTGAGGGCTCAGGGAGGTGGAAAAGGCCATTTCGGTCCTGTTGGGGGACACATCAGCAGTACAGTAAGAAAGACCTGGTACCCCCATTGAAGGATTTGGAAGTTGAGAAAAGTAATGAATATCTTCCCTATGGCTGGCAGCTCTGTGCAGGGAAGCCATTCTGTCCCCTCCACAGTCAGTGGACAGATCTTCTCTGGGGACACTCGCATAATCGATTGCCTCCCCCGGAAACTGAGAGTATGTACTTGCAACGCTTTGAAGCTGACAAGAAATGGCACTGCAGTTAGCTGATTCGGTATCATCAATGGTGTTGATGTCTTTCAACCCGAGTGTCTGAAGGACCCAGGCATCCACAGGGGGCCCTGGCTGCTCCTCACAGTTAGCAAACTCACTGTAGAGATTCCGCTTGGCATTTTTGGGGTGTGGCGTCTCGGCGGGACAGTATTTCTGTTCTTTGGGTTTCCTCTTGCCCTTTCTGAACTCTCCACAGACCCTGGAGAACCCATCTGAAGACAGCAATTTCTAGAAAAGTGATATTGGAGCATTACACATCTTTCAGATGTTTGCAAGTTACCATAGTGCTTCAGGAAAAAAAAATCATTTTATTTTAAGTTTTACACATAAGAAAACAGGCTATATTATGTCCATTTATAAGGGAAAAACTCATGCATGATAACAAGTCATGGCCTAGTGACTTAATTGTTTCTTATTTATTTTTAAAAGATGAGTGCATGATGTCCTTAGCATCTCAGCTCAGAGAAGAATTTATGGTTATTCTGGTAAAAATACTTGCAATTACCACTTATTGAATTATTATGTATTATAATTTATGTGTCTTTGATTCAATGCATTGTCTCACTGGACATAGATGCTGTTAAAGTCTCCATCGATGAGCACCACATCTAAAGGACTTGAAGAGATCCCTTTATGTAGATTTAAACATAAGCCACCTGAATCTAGACTGAACCATCTGACCATTGCTTGGCCATACTTCATTAATTTCTGAAGCATTCTCATGAGAGCAGTTAAGGTTTTGCTCAAAATCTTATAAAATTGAAATATGGGAGACAAAGCTACCTAATTAACATCACTTAATAATTTAATAATAATGTCCTACTCATGGACTTAGAATTAAGAGCCCAAGCTGAAAATAACATGTATTTCTTTTTTTAATCAAGACTAACTGATTGACAAAGTATCAAATCTCATATCTCCTTGAATTGTTATATTCAGTAAGATTAGCAGGTCACAGCACCTGCTGAGATTTGATAATATTAAACAATGTAGCTTGTCTAGAAGGTAAAAGTCGGTGAACAAAGCAATTATGGTAACATGATGGCAAATACATAAAAATCGTAAAACATCTGGATGCGGTGGCACACATTTGTAATCCCAACACTGTGAAAACAAAGCAGGAGGAGGGCACATTTTAGTTCATCTTGGATAAGACTTTGTCTCAAAATAAAAGATTTCCACAAGACCTGATGAAGTAGCTTTAAGCAAGGGCCCAAGGCTCAATCCCCAGTATCACCAAAGAGAAAAAAAAAAATAGCAAAATCAAATAAAGAAAAAAAAATGGCAAAAGGAGACTATAGGTGGACCTTGTATACTTGAGTTGGAAATAATTTACTTAAAAGTACAGGAAACATGTAAATAAAACATAATTATATATACCTAATTGTATGTCATGACAATACAGGTTCATAACTATTTTAGATTAAAAATGACTCTCAAAAGATCTGTAATCTCATTCACTTATAGATAATTCAAATGAAGCCCTAAAGTGGGAATGATTTTGCTAAACTCAAAAGATAATTGAAAGAACTGGGTGTTTTCACGAGTGATTCCTACTCAGCACTTCATCCAACCCTTTCCTTGATTAACTTTTGATGTTCAAGCAATTCCAGGCATCATGTTTGACTAACATTTGCAACCCAGATAGTTTCAAGACGTTGCACAGAAAAAATCTTGTGAAAGGTATCTTTTCTCCTTGAAAAAAAAAAGATCCATTTATTAAGATACATCAAGACCCATCCAGCCACTTTGCTTAGTATACTTCTTGCAATTAAAGAGTTTCATATAAATTACCTTCTTTCTGAAATCACTGCCCTGACCTTCTAAAAGAGATTATTACACACCTTGGCCTTTTCTTCAAGACATTTAACCAAAGTAGAATTCAGGTATTGTCTGAGGTGATTATTCTCTTCGTGTAGCTTAGCAAGTTCTTCTTCCTTCTGGACCAGAGTATCTTGTAGCTGCAGAAAGCAGACAATGGGGAAGGCAGCTCCACTTTATTGATTTTGTAACCTTATAACAATGCCACTGTTCCTCAACCTTCTAAAACTTGATTATTCTGTTTATTTTATAAACACAATTCCAGGGAGTCCTCATCCACAGAGACCTAAAATAAATCTACACCCTTTCCATCACCTGATTGTTCAGTTCTGTGCTCTGAATTTTTCATTCATTACCACGTGTTTGAAGAGATTAAATGACTTTTGTAGCTGTAACCACAAGGGAGTCGAGTAGGTATGAAGAGAAAGGGGCTGCATGCAACTGTTTAAATATAGAAAGGAGCTTGGGCTGGACTCGTTCTTAAAGGTAAAATAAATAAATACAATAAAAGTATGTGGGTTGGCTTCTTCCAGCCTCAGATAGACCTGCCTGTATGTCCACTAGATTAAATTACTCTTCAGAAGCAATAACAAATTAAACATGGAAAATGAAATAATCTTCAGAAAAATGTATAGTCTCACCAGCCTGTTCTCAGTGAATAGCTATGTTTATCCTTAAAAAAAACAAAAACAAAAACAAAACAAAACAAAAAGACCAAAAAACTTTCACCCTCATGGGCTTGCTGGGCCCTTCTCATCCTTTCTTTTTGATGTGCCTCACAAATATCCCAGTTCTGCAGATGAGGAAATGAGAATTCAGAGGATCTACAACTAAAATGTGATAAAGTCCAAGCTTGACTTGCAGGTTATATATATATATATATATATATATATATATATATATATATATATATTCTCCCTTTAGATGTAATACCATCTTTTGTTCTAAATCGAGCCATTATTATTTCAAAATATGAAAAAGAGGCTTTAAGGAATTAAAGAAAGAGCCATGGAGAAAGGGCTGGTGGGACCCAGGCCAGTTTCAGTGCTCTGATGGCCTGCACATACCTGCTTGTTTCTGTAGAGCTGGGAGGAGAGCTGAGCCTCTTCCCATGAACAAGAGTCCAGAACTGGGAAATTGGAGTTACAGGATGATTCTAGGTGGAAAATGCAAAATGAATATCAGAGAAAACACGCCGGCATTTTGTGTGTGGTACACTCATCCGTTGATTTCCAAAGTCTAACAGGCTCAGTTATTTTTGGTTAAAGAGGCTATTTCTTTAAAACCTTAAATTAAAACCTTTAAAGCTTTCAGAAGAAGGAAGCAAGTTACGACAGAAACACATGTAAATGCTATGTGCCAAAGTGCTAGAGGTGCATTGTTTTAGGAGCTAAGGGGTCACAATCTTCATTAATGTGGATAAATATGTCCCTGTTCATTAGATCCATAACATGTGACATCTGCAATGTGCATTCATTCAAATATTTTTTGATCCTACCCTTCTACTACACAAAATACTCCAGTTTTAAAACATATTTTTCTAAATTTTATCTCCTTTTCCTAATGCCCATGGATTTGAAATCAAACTGTTTATAAAACTTTATTCTTGTCTACTGCAGCTTGTGGTGAAACACTAAACCTGAACAACTTCCTCCCTGACACATAAATGTGTTTCAATGTTTTTGAGTTTCTTATTTGTTTCTTTCCTTAAGTCTCCTTCCTTATGATGCGTAACAGTTAAGCTATTTCATTCTGAGGTGTTAGTGAGATTTTTTTCTTTTTACAGAAAATTGAGTATTGATGTAGCAATCCTTTAATATTTGTAACAACGATTCTCTGAGCTCTGGGTTACAATTAATGCTGCTTGTGTTTTTCCTTATATTTCTTGTCAAAGTTGAAGCCCTTCTTAAATGTGAAAAGGGGATAGTCATTTTCCACTTAAGAGATGCTGCTTATAGAATTTCCCCTGTGAAGTAAAACATGAAATTATTCATTTTTACTTTTCTCACTTTTTCTTTCTGAATACCAAAAGGGAATTTTCAGCTAGGATTTTGTCTCCAAAATCATCCTACTACCACATTGTTAGCAAAACCCTCAGCCCAGACCAAACTGTCACAGTAATTGCGGAAGGTCCAAGAACTACAACGTGTGGGGAGAAATACATGTTGACCAGCACGCAAGAGGAAGAATCTCAATTTTATTGTTTGGCCACTGTAAAACACCATGTTTTATCACTGAAAAATTCAAGAATCTTTGGGCTTTCCAGCATTTCCCATAATACCTCTCTTTTAATAGAGTCCCAGACCATGATGCTTTGCAGCTATAGTGCTAGAAAAGCTCTCTAGGTCTACCAGGAAATTAGAAGAGTAGGGCTTACCCTGTGCTTGTGGCTCTTGTTGGGGCTCACTGTTGTCCAGGAGACCAGCAGCCCAGAAAGAGACCCAAGTCTCCGCGGAAACGTCAACAGTAGATTCTGATGTTGGGGTGGAATACGGGCAATTATAGCTCTGGCCTCCTGCAAAACGTTCGTCTTGGCAAGGCAGAATGGTGTTCTGTGGAATCCGGTATAAGGAGTGGGGAAGGAGACCGTGCCAGCAGAAGGACATGTGGAAGGGGAGAGGGGCGGGAGGGACAAACAGAAATTGCATTCAGGGAACCAAAACAGAAGTGAAGGTGTTATTTATAGACCTGATTAACTTTTGACTATTTTAATTACAATGATGTAAAGAGAGATCAGCGCTTTGGCTTCCCCAGTACCTTAGCCTGAAGCTTCTGAGCAAAGAGCAGACAAGTATTAGATGCACCAAACTTGCAGATAGCCAGTGTTCTGTTCTGCCATGTGAAGCTTGGGAATTAAGTTTTCTTTTTAATATATACTGAACGGTTCAAAGACATAAGAACTATTTGGCTGTCTCTAGCACATACCTCAGTTACATTTCTAATAATCTGGAAAGACAAATAGGCCAGACAGCAAAATTTGAAGAGGATAAGACCTGGCACCACAGGAATGAAGCCCAGTGGAGATGCTGAACCCCATACTTCGCCATATCCTCCCTCCTCCTTCCCTCCAATCTAACCTGCTGCAGCCGCGGCATTTCACAGCGGTCTGAGCCTGTGCAGACCTAGGCAGATGTAGCTACAGATAGAGGCAGTGATGTAGATGTACACTGGATATACGTGGGCATCTCTGTCCTAGAGGTGCCAAATCAGTTGTGTGCCCACTCTTACCCCTGAACATGATGCCACGTAGGTAAACAAAGCAGAAGAAAGTTAGCAGACAGGAGGCTCCAGCTCTCCTCTCCACCTGGGCTCAGTGCCCTTCCATGGCACGCTGCCACTGCTACCGGCCTATTTTCTACTGTGTTCTGACCACTAAGATCCTCTTCTTTGCGCCCCTCCTTATACCTTGAACCTCTCTCTCTCTCTCTCTCTCTCTCTCTCTCTCTCTCTCACACACACACACACACACACACGCACACACGCACACTCTTCCCAATTGTCCAGACAGGCACAGATATGCGGTCTACCTGGGCTAACTTGTGCAACAGTCCTTTCCCAATTCTGTGTCAATGTTTAATCAAGTAAAAGCCATCGGTTTCCGATTTGGAAAAACGCTTTGTGATCACTTAGGAGTCTTGTGTTGACTTGAGGGCT
Source organism: Ctenodactylus gundi (assembly GCA_004027205.1). Lineage (NCBI taxonomy): Eukaryota > Metazoa > Chordata > Mammalia > Rodentia > Ctenodactylidae > Ctenodactylus > Ctenodactylus gundi. Next base: position 29,600 of record PVKB01007593.1, read on the forward strand.
TCCTTGGACAGGCCGGAAACAGAGAGGAAACAAGGAAAAAGGGGGGGAAAGGAAGTCGACTATGTCACACCTGGTGAATGTTCTCATAGAGCTAAGTTTAGGGAAAAAAATAAATAAATCCAGATCCGAAGGAAGTGCAGCTTGGGCAGTGCGGACCACAGAAATTCAGCCGGAAGCTTATCACGGGCGGCTTTCCTTTTCTTCTCCAAGCGTGTTTGCAGACTTCTGCCCAGCGGCTATTATGGGAATCAGAGCTAAACTATTATGCAATTGACATCAGGAGGAAAACAAACCCCAGATCGTCTTAGAGTAGCTCGAATCTAAGTGTTTGCAAGTATGTGCGCAATCAGGAGCAAGGGGCCCGAAAAGCGGGTGCTGGGAAGGGATGGGGGAAACGTGGGGAGAAAATAGAGCAGAGATAATAGAGGAAGGGGGCACTGGAGGGAAGAGAGGGGGGGGAGACGAGACAGTGACAGGGAGAGGCGGAGACCGGGACTGGACAGCCGGAGGGAGAAATCAGAGGATGGAAAATAGTCAAGGGGGGATTGGGGCGGGGGCGACGCAGAGAGAACCTGTTCTAACTGGCAGGCAGCAAAGAAGTCCTGAACCCCCCGAGGAGTGAGCCCCGATCGCAGCGTCCCCACTTTTCGTCCGCGGACTGTCCCACACCAGGTCCCTACTTACCATCTTGCAGTGGCAGCAGCCGGAGCAGAAACGGAGCCCAGTGCTAACTTTTTTCCCCCTCCGTAAAATCAGTGGGAGATTTGAATGAGACTGAAGGGGGCAGGTAGGAGCAGCGAGTTCTAATCCCCGGAATCTCGGGGTGACGCGTGGGGCTCCTGGCGAGCGCTGCCCTCTGATTTGGTGCGAGGCTGTCAAATGGGTGACGTGCGCCGGGAGGCACGCAGCCCAAGGCAACAAACGCGGGACGCTCTGGGGTGACCACCGCACCAGGACCTGGGAAGTGCGTGCCTGCCGGGGCGCCAACGCAGGACCCTCGCCTCCGGGACACACAGCTGCGCAGCCCCGTTTTCCGTCCCTGCCTGGTGGCGCGCGACTCCTGGCGCTGAGCGTCCTACGCTGGCTCCGAACGGCGACCTCGGGTGGGTGCAACTCTCCCTGCTCCGGGGACCTGCGTTAACTCGGCACCCGCCTGGGCGTAGGGCGAGCAGCGCCTGGGAACCTCGCGCCGCCAGTCTAAGAGCTGGTGTTTCTCCTGTGGATTGTCCGGCCATAGGACAGCGAACACCTTGACTTTGACTTGCTGTGCGTTGTTGTGCATGGGATCCCTATCCCCCGCTTGATGGGTCTTGTTCCACCCAATTTCTGAATTGCGGAGTAAGCAGCCTCTGCGGAGATCAGGGGTTCACGAGAAGAGGGAGCATCGCTCCTTGCTGTCACCAAAGCGCCCGGGGCGATCTCTGTTATATCGCTAGCGCTACAGATTTATGGGACAAGAGTGACCCAGGGCCCGCACGCAGGGAGCTGGTGTCTTGGGCCTGTCCACCTTATTAATCACATTGTATGCCGTCCTATAATAACAGAAAGCAATGCGTGCTGATATATCCGAACCAATTGTGTTTCCTCCTCCTTCTCTCTCACACAATGGACGTGGTACTGAATGGAGAGAGAAGGGGGGGGGGAGGTAAAAACGCGCATATCACAGATACCCAGTTCTGGTGGCAGCGGCCCACTAAGTAGATGCACAGTTAGCACCGGAGGCAAGTACTTCCGTGTTTCATGAGACAGTGGAAAGCTGAGGTGAGAAAACTGGCCAATGCGAACGCAATTGGGGGATAGCGGCGTGGGGGGAACCTCTGGAAGAAGCATCTGTACTCTCGTCGGTTATGCTTGTGGTGGGTACCAAATCATTTTGGCTTCCTCCAGGGCACCTTATAACCAGGCACAGAATGGGCTGTTCTATTTACATACAGGACAGTGTTCAGGGCTGAGTTGCATCCCCTCAAGCTCATACGTGGAAGTCCTGACTTCTCTGGTAGGGCAATTAGAGACAGGTACTCTAAGGAGACGACTAAGGGTTAAATGAGGTCATACGGGGGGAGCCATACTGCTGAGTGGCTTTCTAAGAAGATAGAGACGCCAGGGTGACCCTCACACAGGAAAGGGCGGGA
>PVKB01007594.1:0-22848 GCA_004027205.1 Ctenodactylus gundi
ACACACACACACACACACACACAATTTATTATAAAGCCTTGTCTTACAGGACTATTGAGGCTGCCAACACAAGGTCTGCAGGGTGAGCTGGCAAGCTCAAGGCCCAAGACACCCAGTAGAGCAGTTCCTGTCCCCAGGCTAGTGGGTCCATAGAGAATCTGTGTTTCAGTCTGAGTCTGAAGGAAAGGAAAAAGGTGATGTCCCCATCTGAAGGTCAGAAGTAGGAAGGACTCTCTCTTACTGGGGAAAGTCAATATTTTTGTTTTATTGAGGCCTTTCACTGATTAGATGAGGCCCACCTACATTATAGGAGGAAAATTTACTGTATCAGTTTAAACACCCTCACAGATACACCCAAGTATCTGGGACCTTATAACCCAGTCAAGTGACATGTAAAAACAGCCACTGCAAATATGTTTCAGTAGTTGGGAACCTGTATTGGTTAGGGTTCTAAGACAGGCAGAATTAATATAAATTATATATAAACAAGAAAAGTTATTTGGAGGGCTTACAAGTCCAAAAGAGAGTCCAGAATAGCTGCCTACTTGTGTCCAGTGGCTGCTCAGATGGAACATATAGCACCAACCAAGGGCTGAAGGACATCCTGTGCAAGTCTGTATCATAGATCACTGTCCCAAGGTGATGATAAATGAGACAATGGAAAAGCCAGTGCTCTCCTGAGAGAGGCAGCTGTAATAATCTTCCTTTTTGTTTCTAGCTGGTTGGGCCATCCATACCCCACACTTCTCTTATTTACTAGCCCACGAGTCAATCATACACACCGAAAGCTCTATCCTAGATATTTCCTAATCACTTCAAGTTGACATGATCCAACAAAGGCCTTATCTCTTTTCTTCTTCTTCCTTTCCTTCTTCCTCCTCCTCCTCCTCTTCCTCCTCCTCCTCTTCTTCTTCTTCTTCTTCTTCTTCTTCTTCTTCTTCTTCTTCTTCTTCTTCTTCTTCTTCTTCTTCTTCTTCTACTGGAGATTGAACCCAGGGTCTTCACGCTAAGCTACATCCCCAGATCATTTTTCACTTTTACTTTCGAGACTAGGGTCTCACTAAGTTACCCAGACTGGGCTCTAATTTTTGATCTTCCTAACTCTGTCTCCTACAGTTCTAGCATTATAGGTATATGCCACCATGCTCAGTTATGTTTAATTTTAAAAACTGAAATATATATCTCAAATCATGAAGATACAATTTCAGTAATGCTTTCTCCCTTAAGGTAAGTCATTCCATTCTTGAAGGATCAAACCAGTTGTTAGGTTGCTAGGGTTTAAATCTAAATGTCCCCTAAAAGTCTCATGTGTTTGGAAGGTGACTAACAGTTCATGGGGGCACTGTACCATCAGTGGATTCATTCAATGATGATCCCATGTTCTGTTAAGAGGTGGGACCTGGTTGGAGGTTTATCTTAGTTACTTTCTTGTCACTGCAACTCAATACCTGACATCCACAACTTAGGGAGGAAAGATTTATTGTAGCTTACAGTTTCAGAAGGTCTCAGTCCATTCATGGGTGGGTGGCTGGAAAATGGTGGAATCACTTAGTGGGTCTGCAGCTAGAGCTAGAACCAGAGTCCCTGGGTCAGGGATCCTTACAGCATGGTGGAAGAGAGAGACTGAAGGGAAGGGCAGAACTGGATCAGGCTCCTGCAAGTCAAGCCCTAAGCATCCACCCCTTCCAGCCAGGCCACACCTCCCAAACCTACATAGTATCTATAGAAACATGAAACTTTTGGGGGACACTCCAGATCTAAATCATGGAGGTTCATCACTGGGGATATGACCTGGAAGGGTGTGTCCTTGTGCTCAGCTCCTGCTCTCTCTCTCTCTCTCTCTCTCTCTCTGTTTCCTGGTGGCCCTGCAATGAGCTGCTTTCCTCACTGCCAGGCCCTTCCACCATTGCTAGTTGATTGTACATGGATTGAGACCTCTAAAACTGTGAGTTAAACCTGTTCTCCTCTAAGCTGTGGATGTTGGGTATTGTGTCTGAAAGATGAGAAAGTACCTAAGACATTGTCAAAGAATACTCTTTCCCATGGCCTACCAGTTTCCTTAAGTGTTTTATAAATTGGGCAAAACATGTAGCATGTTGAGAAAAAAAATGAACTCTACATTTATATTATAGCTTATCTTGTAATCTTGATGAGGATTTATTGATTCCATGTTGAGTGTAGTGGTTAAAAGCACAGACTTGAGAACCACATGGCATGGGTTTGAATCCATTTATTGGCTATGTTACCATAGCAAGTTACTTAACGTACGTGTCTCTCAGTTTCCCATCTGTAAATGAGAATGAAAATCTCTCTCTCTCTCTCTCTCTCTCTCCCCCTCTCTCTATGTATGAATATGTACAGTTAGATTGGGAGATAGTATTTTTAATGTCTGAAACATAGCACAATAGAAGTATTAATTATTATCATTGTTTTGAACCTATAGCCTAGTTTGATTTTCTTCTGAGCAAATTGATTTTTTATATGAAACCTAAAATTTAGAAAAGGTAGTATGCCCAAGTCACACTGTTAAGATTAACCATTTGGATCTTTTTGTTCCCAGTTCACACCCTCTCCATTATATTTTACTTTCTCTGAATAGCATAAGGTGTAATTGCCATAGTCCATCCTCCATTGCTATAACTGACTGCCACAGACTGGTAACTTGTAAAGAGGGAGGGTTGTTTTACTGCCAGCTCAGAGGCTCCAGTATCAAGGAGCTGGCATTCAGCGGGGGTCTTCTTATTACACCCCAATGTGGCAGAGAACACCCACAGCAAAACAGAGCCAGTGTGCTCAGGTCTGTCCTTTTCTCACCAAGCACTAATAGCACTCAGGGTCCTCTTCCTCAGGACCTCATCTCATCCCACTGACTTCCCAAAGGCCCCACCTACAAATACCGTTAGCATGGAAAACTGGGGTCAAATTTTGAACACAGGAGCACATTCAAACCACAGCAGTAACTTAATCAAATAGAATTAAGTAAAATAGTATTTCTAAGAGAGGTTTAAAGTCAAAGCCACCAGGGGGCAGTGCGCAGAAGGACGAGAGGCAGAGATTGCCTTCTCCCTGGTTCCCGTTTCCTTCTCACAAGTACAATGCCTGGGAAGCAGTGTTGAGATCTCTCAAAAGACTGGAAATAAATATCCCCTTCTATCCAGTGACACTCCTCCCGGGAATATTTCCCAAAAAAAGGCCAAAACACCACATAACAGAGATATATGTGTACCCATGTTCAAAGCAGCACAACTAACAATTGCTAAAATATGGAAGTCACCAAAATACCCACCAACAGACCAATGGATACACAAACTGTGGTATTTATACACAATGGAATACTATGCATCTATAAAGTCCAACAGCGTGGAGGCTTTTGCAGGCAAATGGAAGAAACTTGAGAATATCGTGCTTAGTGAAGCGAGTCAGAAGCAGAAGGTGAAACATCAAATGGTCTCTCTGATATGAGAAACCCAGATCACAACTCCTATGGAATTTAAGATGAAATAAAAAGTGAAACAGGGGGCAGGGTGGGGAGGGAGGGTAGGGGGACGGACAAAAGGAGAGTGGAAAATTCTTGTCACCTTGACAAGATACGTATGTGCACAAAATGCTCAATTTCATTGTAAACCTTACATTTTGCGCTTATACATATCAATAAAATGGGGGTGGGGGAGTACAATGCCATAATAATAATATACCATCCCAAAATGAAATACTTTGACATAAGAATTATTTTGAGCTGAAGGCAGTTGAGTACAAGCAGATATATATTCTAAAAAGCTCTCTCTGCCTGTTTTCTTAAATGCAGGAGATAAATTTAGGAAGGCGTCCACCTCCTTTCTCTACGGGAGAGGCAGAAGTTAACCCAAGAGGGCGCCAGAGGGCGCTATGGAGCAACCTGCGCCAACCAGCCTATTTCCCCCTAGTTACTCTGTGTTTAGTTGCCTGCTGTGCTGCTCTGGAGCTTCAAAACCCTTTTCCTTTGTGCTTTCACTGTCCTAATAGTTATCGCTGTTTGTCAAGAGGCTGTGTGGACCGTACCCAAGCCATATCTTCTGTCATTCAGCCCTAGGTGGCCCCGGCCTGCACTATGCACATGTGATGAATTTGTCTGCTTTCTTTCACCTGTCTCTTGCAAGTAGAGTTCACAGCACCTGGGCTAGAGAACTGAAAATAAGTACAGGGAAAGAAAGTACTTCTGCTAACATAGAACCTGATAGCTAATATTATCAGTTATTTAATTATCCATTTAGCTCATGCCTTTACATTAGGTGTTTTTTGTTTTGTTTTGTTTTTTTCTTTAAGATGGACTTGCTCTATCATCCAGGCTGGTCCTGAACTCACTGTTTACCCCACACTGGCCTCAAATTCATGGCAATCCTCCTGCCTCAGCATTCTTAGTGCTGGGATTATAGAAATATACTACCACACCCAGTTTATGTGGTGCTAAGGGATTGAACCCAGGGCCTTGTATTTGGTAGGCAAGCACTTTAACCACTGAGCTACGCCCCCAGTACTATATTAGATGTTCTGGCTTTTAGTTGCTTTTCTTTGTTTTCTTTCTTGTGAGGCTAGGACTTGAACCCACAGCCTCCTACATACCAGGCAAGCAATCTACCACTGAATTATTTCCCCAACCATACATGGCCTCAAATACTAAGAATAATATGAAAGTGGTTTTCTATTTCTCAGGAACAATGTTTACTTATTTATTTCACAGTGCCTCGTCCCCTTTATAAATGTAACTACCTTGTTGCTAAGTGCATGTATATGCAAAATCGATCTGTTTGACAGGCATAACCATGGTAACACAGTAGTATGGGGTACATTCAGGCCCCACACTGGAGAACTATAATGAAGAACTCTAATTTTAAAAATTACTTTGAATTGCTGTTACCTTACAGTTTTAACCCAATTCTTGAATATTTTTGACATTTAGACTCAGAATCCAGCCAATATATCAGGGCTCAGTTGAATTAATTAAAACACTAAATGTCAGTAGTATTTTAAAAATGTTTCTGGTGCCAAGGATTGAACCAAGAACAACTGCATCACCGTGCTAAGCATGCACACTACCACTGAGCCACCCTCCAACCCCATCTGCTTATACTATCTTCATTCCAAAAAATGGAAATTCATTCTCTAGAATGTGTATAAAGTAATATAGTAGACTAGTTGACCAATTGTTCTAAAAAATATAAAAGATTAAAATATCCCACAAAGTTGAAAAGTACTCACTGAAGAAACCTCACTCTTTTAACATTCCTTTCATATATATGTGTAAGCAAACTTACACCAGACTGTTATTTCAGCTTTTGACTTTTATGTACCATTTATTCATTCCTGGAAGCAATGTCTGGAGACATTTTGGCTGGGTGGGAAATAGGGAAGTACACCTCCTGGCATCTGGTGGGTGGAACCAGGGATGCTGCCATATATCCTACCCTGCCCAGAACTATATCCATGACAGAATGCTGAGGCCCAAAATACTTATCAAGCTGGTGGTTGAGAAATCACACTACAGATCTGGGGGTGTAGCTCAGCGGTTAAAGCACTTGCCTAGCAAGCACAATATTCTGGGTTTAATTCCCAGCATCATATAATCTGGTCATGGTGGCGCATGAGTGTAATCCCAGCCCTTGGGAGGCTGAGGCAGGAGGATTGCTGTGAATTTGAGGCCAGCCAGGGTTACAGAGTGAAAGTTCATCTCAAAGAAGAAGAAGAAGAAGAAAAAGAAGAAGAAGAAGAGGAAGAGGAGGAGGAGGAGGAGGAAGAAGAAAAGAAAGCAAGCCCATTACAGAATATTTTCTATTATTATGAGTTTTGTGTAAATGCAATTTATTGATAGTGTAGACCACTATCATTGCCTTTTTGGGACAGATAATTTTCCCTCTGCCTCCCAGTACATTTCCTCTTGGTTACCTGGTCAGGTGACCACCAGCTTTTCTTAGCAGCTCTAAACTCTGCGTCCAATGAAACTTTGCAATCTAACATCAAAAAGGAAATAAAAGAGCAATTTAAGTTTTAATGTAAAAATTTTCTTGCAGCATTACTTTTAAACTATGAAAAATATCCGTGGGACCTGAGGGCACAGCCCGGGAAGCCCACAATAGCTGGGCATGGTAGCACATGCCTGCAATCCCAGCACTCAGGAGGCTAGTCAGGAGGACCATCATAAGTTTGAGGCCAGCTTGGGCTACATACTGAATTCAGGACCAACCTGGAGCACAGAGTGTGACCTTGTGTCAAAAAAAAAAAAAAAAAAAAAAAAAACCCTGCAGGGCTGAAGGAATGGCTCAGCGGTTAAAGCGCTTCAGCAAGCGCTAACCCAAGCGCTAAGTACCCGAGTTCGATTCCCCAGCTGGACATGATGGCGCACGCCTATAATCCCAGCACTCAGGAGGCTGAGATAGGAGGATTGCCGTGAGTCCAAGGCCAGCCTGAACTCTGAAGTGAATTCAGGACCAGCCTGGACCACAGAGCGAGACCCTGTCTCAAAAAAAAACCTGCAAAGAACTATTTACCCAGATTTACCAATTGTCATAATTTCACCATATTGGCTTTACCAATTGATCTCTCAAGGACCTATCGATATATACATTCTCAAACATTTGAGAATAAATTGAAGATACAATTTCTCTTTATCTTTAAATGCTTTACTATGTATTTCTTAAAAGTTAGACCATGGTAAGAACACAGTTACAAGAATCAAAATCAGGAAATCGAGTATTGTTGCAATACTGCTATGAGGAAGCAAGCTGACAAGGAGGGGGAGAGGAAAAAGAGGAAACAGGTCTGATCTGTAGCTCTTGCCAATTCCTATGGTAAATGGTTCACCATGGCTGATTTCAGGTTTTCAGGTTAACAATGGTTTAATAACCAGCTCCAAAAATTGCTGACAGTTGGCTCTCAAGAAATGTCAGAACTCTTGGTACCAACTCTTCGGTTTCTATTTAAAATGTGCCGCGTACTGCATTACTACCTTTTGTGGTGATGCTTTTTCCTGGCCCAGGATCCAGTTGGCAATCAATCACCACTTTCACACTCTGCTAGTGCCTTTGATCTGGAGAGGTTTGAGCCTTTTCTCTCACAGCACTGCTGTCCTTAGGGCATAGAAGCCAGGTGTTCTGTAAATGTCCTTCAGTTACCGGGCTGCTGGATATCATCACACACACAGACCTGTGGACTGCATTTTTGGCAGGAATATCACATAAGGGTGTGTCGTCATTTTATCAGATCATTATGGGCAATGGAAATTTCGATCACTTGATTAAGTGTTGTCTGTAAATCTTCTCCATTGTAAGAAGTATCGTTTTCCCTTTGTAATTAATAAATATTTTGTGTGGGAACACCTTAAGAATATGAAAATATACGCTCCAGGATCAAATTTTACTAAATTTGACTTCTGGTAGCATCTTCTAAAATGGTCCCAAGGATTTCTCTTCTTGGAACCTGCATCCTTGGAGACTCCCTTGCCGTGTAGGACAAGAACTTCTCATGTAACCAAGAGGATGTTGATGATATAGTGAAACTGGATGAACTTTTAGGTTATGTCAGAAAGGAAAGCTCAGCTCTCAGATAGGCTGTGGTTTACCCCTTGCTTTGGGTCACTTGCTCTAGCGCAGCCAGGTATCCAGGGGAGGATGGGAGGTTTCTGCCACAACCACGTGATGAATTGTCCTGGAATGCCTCTCCAGCACCTGCCAAGCCTTCAGGGAAGACTGCTTCTGGGACATTCTACCTGCAGCCTCACAAGAGGCCCCATACACATATCACCCAGCAAATGCATTCCCAAATTCCTGACTTACAAAAATTGCTAAATAATAAGTTACTGTCTTGTGCCATTATGTTTGGATTAATTTAAGGTATGGAAGTAGATAACAAAAAAAGCATTCATTGGTAATTCTTGAGTTAGTTACTGATATAATGGCTATGAAAAGGGAAAGATTTTCATTTTTTTCAGTTTTTCCCCATTTTATATATATATATATATATATATATATATATATATATATATATGTATATACATTACAAAATTTTTACAATGAACTTGAGTATTTTGTGTGCGTATATATCACATCAATATTACAATCCATCCCCTCCCCATTTCTGGCCCTCCCACATTCTCCCCATCCACCCATAACTCCCACTACCACACCCATTTGGTACTATAGAATGCCTATATTCCAGGTTTTCCAAATCTGAGAAACCATATGATACTTAACATATTTAATCTTCTGAGTCTGACTCACTTCACCCCTCAAATCACCACTCTTTAGCTCAGTTTCCCACCCCTAGATGGGGCTGCAGTGGCCATATCTTGATGCCTCTTCTCTTGGTCTAGCTGTTACAGTTCGCAATCATGAGATCACCAAATACAAATTGGGGCAAGGTAAGGTTTGTTTATTACAGCCAGGATGTTAGACTCCAACTGGGCTATCCCTAAACCCCTGAGGGAGTTTCCAAAGAGCAGCCCCAAGCAAGCTTAGGAGAGGCTTACGAAGACAACAGAGGAATTTTACATCATTACATTGTAAGCAATTACAATTTGACAAACATAGATGCTTTAGGTAACCTACTAAATTTGGATTTGTCTGTTGGGGTGGGCCACAATATTCCCAAGTGGCTAATCATAATCTGGTCATCTTTGATGGGTGATATGTAACTTTTAGCAAGTCCTACTCTGGCAGACTGTTATGTGTTCAGGCTTGGGGCCTCATCATAACACAAATAACATTTTATTTCAACAAGCTAGCAGAGTTGCAAGGACAGCTGGGAATTCACTGGGTACAATTTATCACAAGATTAACTCACAACCTGGTTACAGAAAGTTACAGCAATATGGGCCTATGGAAAATTACAGAATTACAAAGCACAGAGAACTACAGCACATTAGGGTTGCAGAAGCCAAAGGCTTTTATAGCACCTTTACACTTGATATAATTAACATAACAAGGTACAGAAATTATAGAAGTTTAACTTACACAGCAAACACATAACTTGAATAGCATAAGTACCACAAAATGGAGTCATTCTAGTAATCACAACAATTCTAGAGTTTACTGCCACTGTTACACAGCAGAGCCCTTTATTGGGACAATTTGCTGAAATGTTCTTTTTTCTGTATCTTATTATATCTTTCTTAAGATTCTTTAACATGGCCTTACCCACCAGTCCACATAAGAAAAGAACTATAACAATGAAATTCAGAAGGCTAGAACACTTAGGAAAAAAAAGAGAGAAGTTAAATTTCAAATTCCTTAGCTGAGTATTGAAAGGTAAGTGTTTGTACATTCAAAAGACATTCATGTTATCATTTTATCACTTTTCTTAGGCTAAACTTACATCAAAGATCAAATAAGTGAATTGCAACTTCAAATGAACTTAAGTCTGTATCAAATTGCTACATTAAATGAACTTAGGTCTGTATCACACAGCTATACTACATATGAAGCAACAAATTAACTACATACTTAATTATTTTCAGAATTTTTTAACTTCCACAAATTATATACTCACATTTCACTAATTGCTAAGATTTTGCCAGATTTGGTTTATCATTTTATTTACCTAGCCATCCATAAATTCATGCATACATATTTTACAGGTTTTATACTGATTCCCCATGTTGAATATAATTATTTTGTTTTGTAAAACAATATACTATTTAAAATAATAATTATGGGGGAAGTTTCACAGATTTTATGAGACAGTTGGTACTTTTTTAGTAGGATACCAATCAAATGATTCAAATATCAATCTATTTTTTGTTACATTTTCTCTTTAGGTGTTTCCACTGCTCTATATTTTTTAGTGCTGCTTGTCTCTTGTCCTCTCTCAAAAATTCCTTCAAGTATTTTCTCTAATACTGGACTAGTGGTCACAAATTTCTTTAGTCATTCTTGGTCATGAAAAATTTTTACTTTTCCTTCAATATACAGGGATAATTTTGCTGGATTATCAAACTGGGTTGACACTTGCTGTATTTTAAAGCTGGAAAGATTTTGTTCCAGGCTCTCTTGGCCCTTAAAGTTTGCATTGAGAAGCCTACAATAATTCAAATTGGTTTGTCTTTCGTAGAACAATGTTTCTTTCTTTTGCTGCTTTTAATATTCTCTCTTTATGTTGGATTTCTGAGGTTTTGATTGTGATATGCTGTGGCAAGTCTCATTGCTGGTTGAGGTTATTTGGTGTTCTATAAGCTTCTTGTACCTGAAAATTAATTTCTTTTTCTAGATATGGGAAATTTTCTTGAATGATTTCAATTAATAAATTCTTTATCCCTTTGGTGCTGTCTTCTGCTCTTTGTCCTACACCCATAATTCTGAAATTGGTTTTGTTTGAATCATCCATCAGCTGTTGTATCCACCTTCTTTGATCATTTCTAATTTTGGAATTGTGCCTAATTACATCATTTGTTTCCTCAAATTTGTCTACAGTGTCTGAAATTCTGTCCTCATAATATTTGAGTCATCTTCCCTGCTTTGACATCCATTTTTTATACTCTGAATTTCATCTAGATTTCTTTTCATATTTTCCACTTCTCTATCAAAATGTTCCTTCATGTCTTGCACTTCCTTATTTAACTCAGCCAACTTTTTATTTGTGGCTTCTACATGCTTGGTAAGCTTTCTCTCTATAAGGACTATTATTTGTTTAGTAAGTTCCTCATTAAGCCTGCTCATCATTGCTTACATTTCTTTGAGGGTATCTTATTTAAACTGTTTAGTTTGACTCATTTATTTGCTTTTTGACCTCCTATGAGTTCCACTCTTTCAGGGCCCTTGACATTAACTCCTGGGGTCTCAGGTATTTCTGTGTGTTTCCTGTTGCCTTGTCTTCTTCCCATGTTTCTGTTGTTGAGGGACATCACTAGCCAAGCCTAGCCAAGAGGCTTCTTTGAATGAGTATGAGGGTGTGTGGGGGAGCCAAAATTCCTCTGAGTTCTGTGCAGGCAGTAGGCAGTGAGGAAGGATCTAACAAGCCTGATGGCCTCTGAGGTGTCATGATGACACCCAGCCCTCTCAGCAAAGCTCTCCCACATTTCCTGGCTTCCCTCCCCCAAGGTGGGGCTCTCCACCCTCAGAGATGCTCCCAATACACCTGAGCCAGTCAGGATGTCGGTGACCATTCTCTCCTTTCCACAACTGTCTCTCTTGCCAGTTTATTCCTAGGCACTGTTTGAGAGTAACCCCAAGACCTCTGAGGTACTCATCTGAGCTTTCTTTTACTCTAAACAGTTCAGTCTTGGGCTTTAAAAAATAATAATAATAATGGCTCCTGCTTACACACTGCTTGTTAAGGCTGATGAGCACTGTTTTTCATCTAGGCTCCAGGAGGCCTTTTCTAGATGAAGCTCACATTGCATTTGTAGTATCCTTTTTAGAGGCTGGGCTACCAGCTGCTGTCCATTCCCACTTCTCGTGGATCTGCGCTTACCTTGGTCTGAGGTTCTGGGTTCCAGGCTTTCTCCCATCTGTGGATGCCAGCAGTTCAGTGCTCAGTCAGCCTGAGGTTGCTTCCTAGTCTGCTGTTTTCCTCCACTTCTTTTGAGATTTTTTGATCTTCCCAAGTCCTCCTTTCAGTTGTTGGGGTACTCCTTCATCTTCTGGCTCAGTCAGAGGTTCTGGGCTCCAGGTAGGCTTTCCTCAATCTGTGGACACTCGTGGCTCCCAACCATTCACAGTTGGCCAGTGGCAGCATGCTAGACTGCTGTTTACCTTCACTTCTGATGCGTTTTGGGGGTTTCTGACCTTTCACTGGCCTCCTTTCAATTGTTAGAGTGCTCCTCCCTGTCCTAGCTACATTGAACAAGCTGGTTTTGACGATTTTTTAAGTGGGTCCATGAGGAGACATTGTAAAGCTCTGTTACTTGGCCACCATCTTGACCAGAAGTCTGTTGCTTTGTTTTCTAAGACTGGGTTCCACCCACTCTGTAGTCTATGGTGGTCTGAAATTCATTATATAGCCCAGACTGGTCTCAAACACATGGCAATTCTCCTCCCAAGTGCTAGAATTACAGGCATGTGACACCAGACCTGGCTTATATGATGCTGAAAAATCAAATCTAGGGCTTGCTTTTATTAGGCAAGCACTCTAACCACTATGCGCCACGCCACTCAGCCCTAGTAGGTTTTAAAACTCTAGTTTAATGTTTACTTGAAGATGTTGCCACTAGCCCAGGGTTAGGGCATCAGTAAGGATGATAACTGCAATGGTGCAGAACATCTCTGAAATTATTTAAACCCCAATACACCCATGTGTACATATGTGCACACATACATGTACTATGTATGCATGTACACATGTATATCTAGCCACCCTCAAAAGATGCTAGGGAATCAATTCTACTTTGAAAATGAAAAAAAAAATTGAGACAATGCCAAGGAATAGTTAAGCAGTTAAAGCACTCGCCTAGCAAGCTCAAGGCCCTGAGTTTTGATTCCCCAGCACCACAGAAGCCAGACATGATGGTGCACACCTATAACCTCAGCATATAGGAGGCTGAGGCAGAAGGCTTGCCATGTACTTGAGGCCAGTGTGGGCTACCTAATGAGTTCAGGACCAGCCTGGACTGCAGAGCAAGACCCTGTCTCAAATTTTAAAAAATAAAGAATTGAGACATTATTTATACTATTTAAACTGTACTATTCAGTTTCCAAATATTATACGTGGGAAAGTTTCACTTCAAAGAAAGTTTCTGAAAAACAACAAAGAATAACAGAATTGGAATATTTCTATGTTTCAAACCTCAAGGAACAAGACATAGAGAATTCAATGCTGCAAGCACACACACACACACAACACACACACACACACACACACACACACACACACACACACACACTACACACACACAAAGACACACAACAGTCTATTCCTCCGAGGGTGAATAGAAGGCTATCTGCAAAGGAGTTTTGTCACAAAAATCAAACCTCAACATTAATAAACCTCTATATTCAATTGCCAATTTACACAAAATACAAAGGAAGAGAGAAATATTCTAATTTTCACTGTGAAGATGTCTTGGGTGAGGCCTGGATTGTAGAAAACTCTGTAGGAAACCTAACAGAAAAGGAAATGGGGGAAGCTACAGTGTAAAATGACCTTAAAACATTTTTAAAATGAAACTTTAGTATTTAGAAACATCAGTTTGGATAACAAATCTGTAAGACAAAGGTACAAGGACCATAAAAATCAGTAGGGTTATTGATGGGGGTGGCAGGGAAAGGGCTTTAAGCGAGGCATTTGTACAGATGACTTGAGGTGGCTGGGAAAGGTCTGTTTCCTGACACTGGAGGTGGCAAAATCATAGAACTGGGAAAAATATACAAAGTGATTATCTTCAGCATTAAATGTATCACAAGGTCATTGTCCTGAGACTGTAGACATCATAGATACACAACACAGATGCCCCTTCACATTCATTTTCTGTCTGGGGTTACTTTCAAACAGTGTGACAAGGAAGTGGAACCCCCAAAAAGAGGAAGTAGGCCTGTGCTGTGGAGAAAAGAAAGGTCAAAACTTGGGGCTACCAAGGTAACAACATTTTTTATGACAGAGTTTTGCTGTTGGTTTGGTTTGGTTTGATTTGTTTTAGTTTGGTTTTAATTTGGGGACAGGATCTAGTTCAGTTGCCCGGTCTGAGGATGAACTTGTAATCTTCCTGCTTCAACTTCCTGGAGTGCTGGAACGACAGGCCCAAGACACCAGGACTGCTGGCTCAGAAGAGCCTTTGGGAGTGGATGGAGTTGGGCAGAATAGACAGACGAAGGGTTAAAAATTCAGATGAGCTTTCCTATTTGTTATGCAATTAATCTGACCTATAAAACTTTGTCCTTGAGATTCACGCACACACATACACATATCCACCTACATATGTCTATATATTATACAATCATATTTATACTCATACATGTATACATATCACATATACATGTATACACACAGCACAGGCATATGTGCACATGTGTATGTACACCACACAATTACACAAATGTATACGTATACATACCACACGAATATATATATGTAATAGTGTGTGCTGAGTAAAAAAATCATTTCTAAATCTAACACTGCAGTCATACTCAACAAACTTATTTCCTACTCTAAACCAAGTATCCATGACAGGGAAATAAATAAGGAAAAAACAGTGGGGAAAAAAGTATCTTCCTTAAAAGGGTGTATAGTCTATTTAAAGACAAACACTGGTAAGGTGTTTTCTCATAACACATAGTTGTGACAATGGAGCGAGTGTGACAAAGGATGTACTGGACCAGTGTTCCATGCACCAGGGAAAGACATGCCTGAAGTGTCTGTGACATGGGGGATGGGCTCAAGCTGTCTCAGAGCAGGAGGCATTGTGTGTGGCCACATGAGGAAGTGTCCTCTGGGCAGAAGGCCTGGACCATCACATGTGCAAGGTCCTGTGACAGCATCTGACCTGAGAGGTTAGAGTTCATGCTGAGGAGTAGGGAACGAATCTGAGTAGAGCAGTGGTCAGATCACAAAGAGACTGGCTAGCTGGCAAGGCTGGCAGTCACTGGCAGTTGGTATGAAGCCGACTATAGCAGCCAAAAGGAAAGTGGTAGGTTTGCATTTTTTAAAAATGTCATGGAATGGGAGGAGGTGTCTTAAAGACATGGAGTATGGCAAGACCTATAAATACAGGAAGGAGTGGCAAGATGGAGAAGATGCCCAGAAGAGCCAGCATGCAGCAGGCCTCAGGGTTGGCTGCTCCAAACCGCTGCAGGTGACCACAGGGCATGGGGCTGGTCCTGAACTCACTGTGTAGTCCAGTGACTAGTGCCCAGCCTGGCATGATTAGGGCAGAGCATGCTGAGAGGCTGACAAATGCGGAGGTGATGGGCTGCAGGTGGATCCAAGATCAGCTTGTTAGTAAATGAAAAGCAACCTGGAAGGTGAGTATTTGCTAGGAACCAGGGGATAGGTTCTCCAGGGGAACAGTCCTTTGGGGGCACTGTCTTCCAAAGGAGAGCTGTCCTCTGGTGGGAGGGGCTCCTGACATCTAAGCATGCAATGGATTAGGGAGGAAAGGACCAAAGCAGTCCAATCTTCATTAAGATGTTGGTCAGTAATTGACAACTACTGAGGGAACCTTTAGCTACTGCGGCAGTTAGGAAATCTGGTTCCAAATCCATTATCTTCCAAGTGATACATGGAGTCTGGGGCTCCTGCTTGTGAGTCTGAAAAACAGGGACTCCCCAGGCTATTAGGCGCAGGGCAGGTAACACTGTGTGGCTCACAAGACAGGCTGGTAGGGGCTGGCAGTGTCTATCTGGCTCTCCTTGAACACATTCTCTGTAGGCTACTTGAAAAAATTCCTCTTGGATTTCAGCCACCATACCTGGAAGACCCCAAAGAGGCCATATGTGGAGACTTCAGGGCACAGTCTCAGCTAAGCTTGACTTACAGCTACCATGTGCTAAGGAGAAACCCAGCTTGGAAGTGTGTCCTCCAGACCCACTGTCCTAGGGCCCAGTCATGTGAACACATCAAAACCAGAGGAGTCTTCCAGCTGGGACCCCAGAGACAATGACCCAAAGCAGCCACCCCCACAGGGTCTTCCCTAAACCTCAGGCCTATGCTACCTTTGGGCATAATATAACCAATGTTTGTATATGTTACAAACGGTGGGTCATTTCTCATGCAGTGAAAGTAACATAAACAAGACATGGGTCATGAGGATGGAGAATGCAAAATACAGGGAGAAGTCATTGATGGAAGTGACAGCCTTTCAGTGACTGATTCACTATATATGTTGGTGACAGCTTGTTTATGCTGACAGATAATTTTTTTTTTTTTTGAGACACAGTCTCAGAGTCCCAGGCTGGTCCTAAACTCACTATGTGGTCCAGGCCGGCCTTGGACTCACAGTATTCCTCTTTCCTCAGCTCCTGAGTCCTAAGACCACAGGTGTGCATCACCATGCCTGACTTTAACTCGGGGCCTCGTACTTGCAAGGCAAGTGCTTTAACTGCTGTGTGCCATTCCTCCAGCCCCTTGGCTGGTAGATTAATTTTGACTTGGGACAGCCATGGTTCCTATTGTGGAGATAACCTTCACAAATTCTGGGCATCACCTCAGGCCTTTTCTGTGTTTATTTGCTCCCATCTGTAAGCTAGAGAGATCCTCAGGGCAGGTTAAATATCTGACAGTGAAAGAGACAGCACTTTCAGACCAAGTGAATTGCTCTAGAGCCTGGGTCTAAGGAGATTGAAGCTGGGTCTAGAACTTCTACTTTCTCTTTTCACATTCCAAATAGAGTCACCGTTAGGTTCATACTCAATTCAGTACTGAGTTAATGAAGACAAACAATTCTTTGTCTTTTTATTTAGGAAGCAAACATAAGTTCCAGCCTCTAATTTCCAGTACATGTGTTCCCACGATTTCCCCCAGAGTCTGCTGCCTGTTTGTCCCCAGGCAAAAGGAAGGGCTCGAGGGTGCAAACACCAAGCCACTCTCTACTACTAGATCCAAATGCTCATGTACAAGGACAAGATCAGAGTCTCCTTTCCCTGAATGGCCTCATAAATAGTTTTTCTCATATAATACCTGTTTATCAGCAACCAGTAGATACAACTTCAGAAATTCAGGAAGAAGGCAGTTAGTTCTCTTTGATCCAGGCCAAGTACCTCACTTGGTAAGGTCACCTCATAAGCACTTGTCACCAGCAGTTAGAAGAAAAGGTTCTAGGAGAACAACTGCTGTGGTAGACACCAGTATTTTTGACTTTTGGTAAAATACAGTCCCAAAAGCCCTACCATTCCAGTGACTACCAACCTCCTTCATCAAAAGAACATTGGTACTTCTGTGTGGGGACTGTTCACAGAACCACATAGGCCATGACCTTGCCTACCACTGCTTACCTCTAGTAGAAAGAGAGAGAGAGAATCACTTTCAGGCATGAAGATGGCCAAGCTCTGCAGGGACCCCCGGAACAGCTGAGTAACACACTCTGGGGAGTCGATTCAGTGATGGCAGTCTCCAGTTTATTTAGGCAAGTACACGGGCTTAAATGGACTGAGGTAGTTACCTTGGGCCAATCAGCAAGGCCTCAACCAGTGGCGGGGGTCGCTCAGAGGGAGGGAAGGAGTAGAGGAGGGAGGATAAGATAAGGGGCAGTTCCAGGAGCTTAAGCAAAACAACACCTGGCTTAACTTACAAGCAGTAACATTTGTTCTGGGAAGGAACTCGGCCAAAGTCAGCGACGCTGAGGCTCTCGGGCCCTGAAGACCCCAACAAAGCACCAAGAAGACACTGCACAGAATTAAGATTCAGTTTGCACTTATATGATTAAATGGATCTTCAAGGAATAGCACTTCTTTCTTTCCTCTTAGGTCATTATTCCTTTATGGGGAAAACGAGGCTGTTTCTATAAACTGCAGAAGAAAATGAATTACCATTTACTCCCTAGGTTGAATGTTTCTGTTTAGTTTGGCTTGAGACATTGAGGTTTTCCCACCCCCTGACTATGATCTGGACTTTATAGGAACCCTAAACCTCAGTATACTCAGAAGAGGCTACAACCTCTTGGGCTAAAGTTTGAAACTACAATCTCATTTAGGTTTTGTCTATAGCTACTTATTAAGAAAATAGAAAAAAAAGAAAAAACCTCTCATTATGTTTTTTTCTTTAAATGTAGCCCAAAGCTACTTGTCACTAGGCCCACTATTGTCCAGCTTTCTGCCTAATAATGTCACCATCCCCTTGTGCTATTTCCAAGTCTTACATAACTTTTATTTCTCTTTCATTCTTTTGTGGTATCGGGGATTAAACACTGAGCTTTTAAATCTGAGCTATATCCCTAGCCCCTTTTTAACTGTTTGAGATAGTATCTTATTAAGTTGCTAACTTGTTAACTTGCCCAGGCTGGGCTTGAACTTGCAATTCTCTCACCTTATCCTCCCAAAGTACTGGTATTGGACCTGAGCCAGTGGTTCTGGCTAGATAACATTTCTCAACAAAAGTTTTCTAGAACAACTATGTCATAGAGGGTAGAAATTGGTACTGGTATTTAAGGTTCTGGGCTATAGTGTTGGCTCACCTGTCATTCAGCTATGTCCCTTTCAATGTATGATGAGTGCACAAGGCCTGGGTGTTCCCACATGTGAAATGGCATAAGTGCCTGTTTTGTGTGGACAGCAAGGCAATGAAAGTATGATGTGTTCTGCTACCTAAGTGGGCTTTTTCCTTCTTAATATATTTGGAGTGGGAACAGGATGTGATTCTGTAAGACAGGCTAGTTCTGAACTCACTAGGCAGCTCATGCTGTCCTCAAACTCACTATGCAGCCCATGGTTGCCTTGAACCCATGGCAATCCTCCTGCCTCAGCCTCCAGAGTGCTGGTATTTCAGGTGCATACCACCATGCAAAGCTAATTTTTATGTGGCACTGGGGAATTGAGCCCAGGATGTTGCACACGTTATGTAATTGTTCTAACCACTGAAATATACCCCTAGCCTGGTCTTTTTTTCCCTTATTTAAAGCATATCTTGGAGGGTATCTGTGGACAAAATGCTTTTGGCTGAGAAAATAAACTGAAGACTGAAGGAGCTGGCAAGACCGGGTCACCCCATTCCTATAGTCCACCATAGGCATCCAGGTACTTGCAGGTTCTCCCCTGCCTGCACCTGGGATCTGATGAGTCTGGGCCTTTTTGTACCCTGTCTTTATTGAGTATCAAAAGCTTCCAGGTAGTCGCCAGCACCCCACCACATGCACCTGGGAGCCTGAGAAACTGGGCCTTCCCAGACCCTATTGCTCGCTGGAGGCATCCAAGTATCTTCCAGCCGTCCCTCTGCCTGCACCTCAGAGTCCCCATGGCTGGCCTAACCTCCATTGCTGCTGTGTGTGGAGGCATCCAGGTAGCTGTGCCCAGACCCTCATCTGCACCTCAGAGTCCATGCAACTGGACCTACTCTATATTTGTCACTGCTGCACACAAGGGGCACCCAGGTAGCCATATCCAGACCCTTGTCTATACCTCAGAGCCAGCACAATGGAACCTACTTGGTACCCATCTCTGCTGCATATCAGAGCTCACACAGGCAGGCCTAATTGCCACCCATAACTGGAAGGACCCAGAAGCATCTACTCCCTGCATGATCTGCCAGAAAGTGAGAAGGTGCCAAGACTGGTAGCTTCAACAGCAGAAAAAAAAAAAAAAAACTCTTCAAAACTGGCATAGTAGCAACTATCAAGTGGGAAAGAATAAACTAGTTGTCCTGTAACAAGGAACCCCACCTCAGTGACACAGACAGCATACTACACAGCCACAGAGCAATACTCGCCACTATCAAAAACCAGAGTTCACTCAAAGAGTAACCGTAGCAAGCCAAAAGAATACTACTCAACAGCAAGATGAGAAAACACAGGGGCAAGATTCCACAGAAACCGCCCAGGCCACTAAGAGAGACTCAGATAGAACCAGAGGAAGATCCAAAATTCCTCAACTTCAAAACAAAAATAGTTACCCTACTGGGAGAATTCAAGACACACTCAGGCAACAAATTACACAAAATACTTAAAGAATTCAAGACAGACTCAGACAACAATTTACAAAAAATACTTGAAGAATTAAAAAAAAATATTTAACCAAAGAACTTAAGAAAGAAACAAATGCAAAGCTAACAGAACTAGAGAAGTCAATAAAGGAAATGAATAGGGAATTAACTAAAGAATTCTAAAAATATGAAAAGATGAAAGAAGAGAATCAAGAGATGAAAACCTCCATAAAAAGTCTAGGGAATAGAATAACACAGAATTAGGAGGGAATTTTGGATTTATAGGACAAGAATCTAACAATAGACCAGACTGTTAAACATGAAATAAATCAATGTCAATTAAAAAATGGAATGCTACAGAGTATATAAAACTCAAAGAAACTTAAGCTCAGAATAGCAGGAATATAAGAAAAAATGAAAATCCATATAAAAGGAAAACCTATTTGCTGAAGTCGTAAGAGAAATTTTTCCACATATAGAAAATGAAATAAGACATGCAAGTGATGGAGGCATACTGTACACCCACTAGAAATGACCAAAGGAGAAGCTCCCCTAGACAACGCACTGAAATACAAAGCTCAGAGAAAAATTTAAAAGATGTAAGAGACAAAAAAAGCAAGTGACATATCAAGGCAAACCTATCAGCATAACAGCAGACTTCTCAACATAAATTCTGAGAGCCAGAAGAGCCTGGAGTGAAGTTCTCAAAGCCCTAAAAGATAGTAACTATGAATAAAGACTCCTGCACTCAGCAAAAATATCACTTAAAATCTACAATGAAATAAAAACTTTCCACAATAAGGAAGTCATAAAGAAATTTATGACAACCAAACCATCACTACAAAGAATTCTCTAGGTCTTCTGGATTGGGGAACAGGGAACAACCACAACAAAGAACACAGTGGGAGGTTTATCCTTAATAGAGTGAACATCTAAAAATAAGTAAACAAAATAACTGAATATTCAGAGGGTTACAAATGGCAGGACCTAAGACACACATATCAATTATAACCCTTAACATTAACAGCCTCAACTCACCAATCCAAAGACACAGAATACCTAACTGGATTAAAAAATACAATCCAACCATACGTTGCTTGAAAGAGACATATTTCAAGCATGAAAATAAACACAGACTCAAAATGAAAAGCTGGAGTTCTATGTTCCACTCAACTATGGGACCAAAGAAAAAGAAAAAAAAAAAAAAAGCATGGGTAGTGATACTCTTTGCTGATGAAGTGGGCTTTAAGTCAAAACTGGTCAAAAAAGGCAGGTCACTTCGTTCTTCTAAAAGGAGCAATCCAGCAAGAGGAACAGACAATCATAAACATTTATGCCCTGAACAATAATGCACCCAGCTCCATAAAACAAAAGCTATTAGATTTCAAAAAACATATAAACTCCAATGCTATAATAGTGGGGGACTTTAGTACCCCTATATTCCATGAATGCAGGTCAATGAGACACAAAATCAACAAAGACACAGAAGATCTGAACTATATCATAGAAGAAATGGGTCTGACAGAAATATATAGAATTTTTAACCCAACAAAAATAGAATAAGCATTTTTTTCAGGCACCCATGGAACATTCTCCAAAAGAGACCACATCCCAGGCCGCAAAACAAGCTTTAACAGATACAAGAAAATTGATGTAATCCCATGTATCATGTCAGATCATAGTGGAATAAAACTAGAAATGAACTACAACACAAACAAAAGGTATAACTCAAACCACTGGAGACTGAGCAGCAATCTTCTAAATAAACAATGGGTTACAGAAGATATCAAGGAAGAAATAAAAATGTTCACAGAAACAAACAACAATGGTAGTAGATCACAACCCAACCTCTGGTACACAATGAGGGCAATATTAAGAGGAAGATTGATTTCCATAAATGCATACACAAAAAGAACTGAGCAAGCTCAAATAATAATCTAAATAATCATATATCACAACTCAGTGCCCTAGAAAAACAGGAACAAGCCAACCCCAAACCTAACAGAAAGGATAAAACTATAAATATTAGAGCAGAAATTAATGAAATAGAAACTATAAAAAGTACAAACACTATATGAAAAAACTTGTTTTTTGAAAAGATAAACAAGATTGATAAACTCATTACTAAGCTCACAAAAAAATAAGAGAAAACCTAAATCGATATAATCAGGAATGAAAAAATGCAAAATTAGAACACATAACAAGGAAATCCAAAAGATAATAAAAGTTACTTTGAAAATTTATACTCCAATTACTTTAGAAATCTAAAAGAAATGGATGAGTTCCTAAACATATATCAACCACCAAAACAGAATGAAGAAGAAATTAAACATCTGAATAGGCCAATATCCACCTATGAAATTGAGGAAGTAATAAAAAACAACTCCAACCACGAGGAGCCCAGGACCTCATGGATTCCGAGCAGAATTCTTTTAAAAAATTAGGGAGGACTTAGTACCAATGCTCGCGAAACTTTTTTAAGAAATTGAAAAGGAAGAAAAATTCCCCAACTTATTTCTTAAAGCAAGCATAACTCTTAATTCCAAAACCAGACAAAGATTCAATAGAAAAGAAAACTAAAGGCCTACATCCCTAATGAATATAAATGCAAAAATACTCAATAAAATCCTTTGCAGCAGAATGCAGCAAATCATAAAGAAGATTATACACCATGACCAAGTGGACTTCATTCTGAATATGCAGGGAGGTTCAACATATGCAAATCAATAAATGTATTATACCACATTAACAGATACAAAGACAAAAATCATATGTTTATCTCAACTTTTGCAGAAAAAGCATTTGACAAAATGCAGCACCTAATTATATTAATGACTCTGAAGAAGATAGGAATACAGGAACTTCACTTCAGCATAATTCAAGCTATTTATAATATAATCCAATATAATCCTGAATGGGCAAAACTGAAAGCATTCACACTAAATTCAAGAACAAGACAAGGATAACCTCTGTCACCCTTACTATTCAGCATAGTTCTTGAAACTTTGGCAGGAGCCATCAGGCAAGAGCAAGGAATAAAAGGAATATGCATCAGAAGGGAAGAAGTAAAAATATCTCTATTTGCATATGACATGATACTTTACATAAAAGACCCCAAAAATTCCACCCAAAGACTCTTAGAACTAATCAATAAATTCAGCAAAGTAACAGCTTATAAAATCAATACTGACAAATCAATAGCATATACACCAATAATGAATTTGAAGAGAAAGAAATCAAGAAAACAACCCTCTTCACAAAAACAACAAAAATGAAATAAGATAAAATACTTAGGAGTAAATCTCACCAAAAAGGTGAAATACC
>PVKB01007595.1:0-31777 GCA_004027205.1 Ctenodactylus gundi
TGTTTACCAAATTCAGCTAACAAGTCAGCATTACCCAGTTTAGGGGTAGGCAAACAGAATAAGCAGACACAAGCGCTCACATCAAGGACTTTCACTCTGTGAGGCAGAAAGTCTGTTGTGGTTAGGATCTGGAGTGTCCCCCAGAAGTCTCATGTATTGTAATGTTGTGGATTTTCGGTGGAACCGTGCGACGTTGGTGGATTGGGGTCTTGTCTGGAGGGGTAGATTGCAGTTAAGTTAGGATTAATGGTGTGTAGTGTTCACACCTGGATGTGGGAGGGACTGGTTAGTGGGCGGAGACCTGAAAGGATATATAAGCTGCACCTGCCTTTCGGGAAGACCGAGACTAGTCTTTAGTGGTCTCAGCGTGCCTTCTTTTTTAGATGTTGAGTTTCTGGGCCCAAGGGAGAGCTGGCTTCTATGGAGAGCTGGTCCCTTTTGCTTTTTTGTTGCTGAGTTTTTGGTCCCTAATAGGCTCTGTTTAAATCCAATCTCCTACCCTGCTGCTTGGATTAATTACTTCTGTGTATTGGCCTCTTAGCTAGACTGATTGGGATCCACCCAGGTCTTTGTCTTCAGCTGATTAAGATCATGTCTTCTGCGGCACCCACTTGAGTCTTGGCTTGCGTCCCTTTGTGACGTGCTAGCTGTTTAACTGAAGTTGCCCTCCCATCCCCCCTAGTTTCTATTTAGATGAATGAGTCTAAGTGAGGCTCTGGTGCAGGAGTTCTTCAGATGGAATGTTCGCTTCCTAGCCTCTCCAGCTGAGGAAGAAGTCAGATCAGGCAGGCCCAGGTTGGGTGAACCCAGGGAAGGATTAGGCTAGTGCCAAGTATGTTGTGAATATAAGTACTACAGGTTTTGGCCCTCTTGCAGAGGCGCCGGCCCCTTACTTTGTTTGCACTCCTCCACCTATAGAGTATATTTTTTGCAGCATCTTTGCAGGCCACTTGCTCCCTAAAGTAATCTGCAGGTTTGCATTTGTGGCTGGATGGGTGTCCTCTGTGCTCCAGGAGGGAGCTGGGTTTATGCAAACACAGGCCCATGGCCGCCCTTGGGGTGTGGTGCATGGGCGTTGGGAAATTTCTTACTGCCACTCTCCATCTCCAAGGCTGCTGTTTTTGCCTCCAGGACAGGTGAGTCTCTGGGAGGCTCCCATTCTGTGGGTCCAGTACTCACCAAGCCCAAGGCTGCTTCCTATCTGGGCCTCTCACCTCTCTGTGGTTGGACTTCAGCATTCAGAGCTCTTATTCCAAAGTGATGCCCCTGTACCATTCGTCTCAAGTGTCATAACTTTCTGGCTTGACTTGTGCAGATTAAATGAATGGGCTCTTACAGTGTCACCGTCTTTCCTGGCAGAGAGACCCCATTTCTGTGGGGGATCTGCCCTGAGAGGTGTACCTTGTCAATTGGTCTTAGGTGGAAATAAAAAAATACAGATGAATTTTCAGGCTTTTGACAGGTCTTATCAAAGAGCTAACTTGAATAATAGAAAATTTGTTTTGGCTAATCATATTAAAGAATAGTTCCATATTCAAGATAGGCTGAATAACAGGAGGAAAAAAGGATTATTCTGTTAGTTTGTTTTGGAATTTATGTTTTGAGGACAGGAAATAGGGCCCAAAAGAAATATAGTCAGTTAAATGGTCAATAGGAACTTTCTAATGTGAGATGAGTATGATTAAACAACTTTTAATGATAAGTATTGTTAATCATTTATGTGTGTCCCTGAGATGTAAATCCTACTAGTCACAGAAATCCTCTGGTAAGTTGTTTTTGTATAGAGTGTATTTGGAAAATTAAGGAATAAAATCTAAGTGGTCCTTCTGGATAGAACAAATTAAAAAGAAAGGTTGCTGGAGGTGATAAGTGAACCTAATAGTCAGAGAGAGCAAAAAATCAAGTTATTAAAGCTAAGCATCTTGTAACTTGTAGAAATGTTTGGGAATTGTCTTAGTTACATATTCACGGCTGGGAAAGAATACCTGACATTTATAACTTAAGAGAGGAAAGACTTAAATAGCTCACAGTTTAGAAGGTCTCACACAGTTCATTCATAGATGACTAGAAACAGTGAAAGCACATGCCAGAGGTCTAGTTGGAGGAAAGCCCTTCACCACATGGCAGACAGAAAGATGAGAGGAAATGTGGAGATACCTTTCCAACGCCTGTCCCAATAATTTGCTCCGTTTGGGCCAAGCCCTAGTGCTCCAGTTACTCTGGGTAGGTACCACCTCTTAACAACATATGTGCCATTGGTATCCCACTAAATTCAAATACAGGAGGCTTTTAAGGAACAGCTCAGATCCAAGCCACAACAGGAATGTGATGATGGTCCTTCTACAGTCTCATATAGGTCAGAATGCTGTGTTTGTGCTGATAAGGCTGTGGTAACGACAACTGACATCTAAGAACATACAATATCCTAAAGGGTGTGTGTGGTTTGCTGGCCCCTGGTTGGGACTAAGTCAAAGATATGGTGATCCTGCCTCAGTGCTGCAGCAGCACAGTGGAAAAAC
The DNA here is from genome assembly GCA_004027205.1 of Ctenodactylus gundi. Lineage (NCBI taxonomy): Eukaryota > Metazoa > Chordata > Mammalia > Rodentia > Ctenodactylidae > Ctenodactylus > Ctenodactylus gundi. The sequence goes on from PVKB01007595.1 coordinate 2,520, forward strand.
TCATAATTGTGTGGTGTCTGTCCCAGAAATTATAGGAACAGGTTTAGAGTGTCAATTAATTAACTTAATAAGTTATACTTGGTAAGATCCTCTCTGCTAGAGCCTATATTTCCTCAAATGAATAGTCATGAAATTAGAGTTTATCAAGTGACATGTAAGAATTCATGTAAGTCATATCCTGACTTACAAATTCAGCCATGTTGACACAAATCTTGCCCCTGAGAAAGTATATAACAGACATAAAATCAATAATTTAAATTTTGGTTTTGAGAGAAATTTGCACACTCTGAGGCTCTCTATCCATGTACAGTTCACTATGGTTTCATTGATTAATCACTTCCTGCTAGAAACTCTCTTGATTTCATTAGATTGGATGTTTGGCAATCTTGCAGAGTAGGAAAACATCCTTCTACAAGATGAATGGCCTTACGTCCTAGCTTGGTACAAGCTGGACTGTGGCTGCACAAGTGTGGCAGTTTTGAGATCCTTTCAATTAGTGTCAAGAGGCTTGACCCGGGAGTCAGAAGACTGCTCTTGAATCCTGTCCTCCTCACTGACAACATTGGCATCTTAGACAAGCTTATCTTAAATGTCCCCAGTCTTAGATTTCTTGTCCATATCAGAGGTTAGAAAAAGCCTGCACTGACTAACTCACTACTTTGCTGTGGCTTAAAAAAAAAAAAGCATGAAAATACTTCTTAAACGGGATTAGAGCATATATTGGAGACATTATTACAGTGCTTCCATTTTAATCACTGGCTTCCCTCCCTCTAGTGACTGTTGCTTATGCTGTTTTGGTTGTCGATATGGCAATATCACTAAGTATGACAATGGCTTAGAACAAGGTGGGTGTATATATATGTAAACAAGATTTATAGCATTCCTTGATTTTGTGATGCTAATAAGTACAGTCCTTGACAGTCGTGGTTTTCCTAGTGGCATCTTTATATGACTTGACTGGCTCTTTTACCAAGATTTATTTCAGCTGGAGCAGGCTCTCTGAATCACAATCATGGTCCCCATAAATCTCCAGCATATTTGTTATGACAGTATCCATGTCCCTGTTTCCTTAAGAGACTGCAGAAGGACCTCGTGGAAACTGTTCCTGTGCCCTGCAAAGATTTCTTTGAATTTTGCTGTGTTTGCAGGGAACATAGAAGTTTTTTTGGGGGAAAGTGAATAGCATTGAATTAAGGTCAATCCCAGTGCAAATGTTCTTAAAAGCCAAAAGGTTTTTTTTCAGGATGATTCATTGCTCAACTGAGACTTGGAAAGTTTGAGGGTGTCAAACTTCTGGCCTGCCTCTCTTTTTTCCTATAAATTAGGGTCCCTAATGACAAATTAACGGATTAAAGTAATTCAGCACTTGTTGTGTGAAGGTTCTTCCCTCGACAGAAAGTGTTGAACCAAGAAAATCTTTACACTACATGGAGATTTAAGCAGTAAATCAGTAAAATTTTCAATCTTGGGCCTGGCATGATATAAACACAAGTGAGTCTTTTGACTGGTAAGCTCTTTGCAACATCTCATTCTCGGAAGGTCTTTGTTCATTACTCAGAGAATATTTTTCAGAATTGTTGTCAATGTGATTATCAACTAGCCTTTCCAGTCTAATTTTAAACCATTCACTGTACATCCTTAGTATATTGACACTTTATAAAGATACCGTGAATTTTCTTGCTTCTTTTTTAACACACTGTTCCACTTATCCTCAGTATGTTTTCTTATCGTACTCATAAATTTTCTCATTCATTTTGAAATCCAGCTTAATTATTTTGTTAGACAGTTTTTATCTAATTAAATAAATTTCAGACTCATGTGGATTGAAATGCCAAGCCTTCATTCTAATCTCAGGTCTGCAGCTTCACTGCCACGTGGGTGGTCTAGACAGGGCTTTTGTGGGAGTAGCTCTGCTTCAACCTGGAGAAGTCTGTGGCTGGCTCTGCACTGCTGTTTGTCATGGGCTTTTGGAGACATGACAGCAGCTTTCCAAGGCATTTTCTTCTGGAAGGCAAGGGCAAGCCCAAATTTACAGGCAAATTGTACATTTCTGTGAATGTTATATTGATTAACGTTCTTTGGTTCAAAGCCAATGACATGGCCAAGATCGCTGTTTAAGGAAAGAAAGTACGTTCCAACCATCATGAGCTATGTCAAAGAGTGGATGTGTAATTCCAACACACAGAAGCAGATGAGGAAAATTATTAAATCCGAAGGTAGCAAGATTTCTGAGGGGCATGGTGACAACGAATGAGCACCCCTTTAGTGTTATTTAAATACTTAATATAATGTTTAATGTTTACCTTATGGAAATGTCCTAGGAATGTTTGTTTCTTCCAAACATGTGGCAAACTGTGCAGAACACTCCCTATTATATTTTTGTTGTTCAAAATGTAACACCTGGTTTTTTTAATGGAGGGTCACTATATTTGTTTGAAAGAATATGAACAATACATAGCACAAGCATTCTCATGTACACTGTCCCTATAGAGTCCTTCTATTAGTTTTAAATAGATTTCACTTTTTCTAGATAACGCTAATGTTCCACGACTCACAGTGAGATTATGTTCTGATAAACCTACCGTAAACTGAAAGCATTCAAGTAAAAATTCATTTATCAAATGTAACCTGCTGAATATTATAGCTTAGTCTAGCATAACTTAAATGTGCCCAGAACATTTACTCTAGCGTATGGCTGGTCAAAAATCATCCAACAAAATTATTTTATAATAAAGTGTTGGAGATCTCTTGTCACTTATTGAATACCTATATCCAAATGGTGTCCTGTGAGGTACCACATTTTTACCCTTCTGATCACATGGCTGACTGGAAGCTACAGTTTACTGCTGCTGCCCTATGTTGAGGGAGAGTATCATACCGTGTATCTCGACCTTAAGTAAACACCACACAGCTCAAAAAAAAAAAAAAAAAAAACACAGTTTCTACCAAATACATATTGCTTTTGCACTATTATGAATTAAAAGCTGTAAGTCAAATCATCTTAAGTCAAGGACAATCTTCTTTAGAAGAGAAACCAGATACAAAAAGCTCATATTCTCTTCATTTCATTTTTATTTACTAGGTTCCTAGCCTCAGAATGAGCAATTCAATTCATAGTGTCTAGGATCTTTTCCATTGGGAATCAATAACATTGTTTCTGTGGCCCACCTTTAGGTACTTTAACAGAACAATACATTACCTAACTGCTTTAGTCCATGAGGCGCATGGTTCTGGTTGTTCCTAGTTGGAAGTTTCTGGCTGTTCTTTTTTTTTTTTTTCTGTAAGTTCCCCCCCCCCCATTTTATTGATATGTGTAAGTGCAAAATTTAAGGTTTACAATGGAGTTGAGCATTTTGTGCACCTACATATCTTGTCAAGGTGACAAGTACTTTCCCACTCTCCTTTTGTCCCTCTGAGAGACGTATTCTTAATGTCTGAACTCATAAAATATAATTGTCATAGGTTGGTTTTAAGCCAATGGGAAATGCTAGCATCAAATGAGAATCTTCTTTCTATGGCAATTTAAAACAAATTAACAGTGACTGTATTACCTTTTTTGTTGACAGAATATCTCATCCTTTTTGTAAACAGCTTTCTAAGATTTTGAAGTTTAAACTGACTTGGGGTTTTTAATATAGGGAAGAAGATAGACAAATGTATTTTTATCCTTTCATTTTTCAACTTGAGTAAAAGAAAAAATACATTTAAATTTTATTTGAAAGCCCAATTTTTGTCAAAGTATCAATGAAAAATGACAGGATTATATATTACTTCTATATTAAAGCTAGAACTATTTACTGTCAATAAAGCGAAGAAACTAATTTACAATGGAAATTGCCTTCTAGTCCCTTTGGAAAGAGAATTGCTGGATAAGAGACTCCAATTCATGGTTTCCTAACAAGATTAGAAGTAGCTAAAAAGCAGAGCATCTGCCATATTAATTGATCAGATGTTGAGAATTACTGTTACAATATGGGTTTTGTGAAAACCTAATGTAATTTTGCCTAATGTAATTTTAAAGTGGCAAGGGATCTTAATTCCAGTTTTGCTTAAAAGAGTAAGAGTTTATATTCCAAGTTCAACATTCTTCTTTCCGCTCATATACCCTTCCGGATCTATGAGTTCTTCCTCTTGTATGGTGCAACCCAGCAACATGGCTTGTTTTTCTTATCTAAACCACATCTTATCAAATCATTTGCCTATTGTAAAGAGTGTTTTCATGATTTTACAAGTAAGGGGTTTTGTGATTTCTCTTCTTTTCTTTCTTTCTTTCTTTCTTTCTTTCTTTTTTCTTTCTTTCTCTCTCTCTCTCTCTCTCTCTCTGTTTGTTTTGTGCCTGAAAAATCTATTCTCCATTTCTGTGCCAGTGCTTCTGACCACAGTTGTAGCTTATCAGAGTCAATTTACCCACTCAGCTTCCTGCTTCCATTGGACTTTTAGTGTGTTCACAGCCAGGTTTTCTGACAGCCTTCTTCCCTGCGTATCTATCACTCCAAATGGATTATTTTATTCTTTCAGACTCTCTCAATGTCTAGCTCATAGCAGCATTTAGTAACTGTTTTAAAATAAGCAGTCATTTAAAAATGTAATTCATTACTCCTGTTTTATGGTTATAAGGACCTAGATGATTGTTGGCCAGTTGCGAATTTGCTCTTGTTGTATGCATCCTTCAATGCTTTGTTCAAAACGATGTGTTCTGTCTCTTCTATTTGCCAAAGTGAACAATCAATTCTGTGCTGTAGCCTTTGCTTGTCTTTAGTTAAGCATGGCGAGGCTCTCAGTAATTAGTGCTTGTAAAACACCGCAAGGTTCTCAGATGAATTAAAGTGTGAAATCTTATTACAAGCTATATATTGCGGAAGTAACAAACAGACATGGCAAATTACTCCATTTTCTAGTCCTTATTGCCTTTAAGGAACAACACAACTCATAATTATCCACAAGTATGGACTCAATTGCCTCCTGCTATCTTGACTGCCAGATTAGCTCTCCTCCCCACACTTGGTTGGTTTTAGGGCACGTGGGAAGGTTTTTTCTTCCAAATAATGTTTGTATTTGGCAGCCTCAGATGCTCATGCCTGTAGGAAAAGCTTTCTGTTCAAGCACAAAGAAATTATGGCTCCTATCAGAGAAAGAACAGTTTAAAATGATACCGAATCTCTGTAATGGTCACGAGTGAGTAGTTGTAGTTTGCCCTAGTAGCATCTGACAGTCGATAGTCTCACCTCCAAAGGCAGAGGGTCTGGTTGTTTTTGCTTCCAAAAAAGCAATTTGTCATATTAGAACTATATGTCATCCAAACACGATGCAAAATAGTCGCAGGACAGACTACGGTGTGAGGGTTGCTTTTACAGTGACTTGCAAGGTGGTTGGTAGGTGTAGGAGAGTTTAGTAGGTCCATTTGACCTTGCATGCCAGCCAACTGGAATGCTGAAGCTATAGCTGTATAAATATTTGGTTTGTATTTCATGCTGTGGTGGCAAAAAGGAAAACAAACACCTAAGCCCCAGCAATAATGGGTAAATTAATTTAGTAATTACTGTAAAGCACATCAAACTTGTAATGATTAATAGCCGTAAAGGCTTTTGTTTCCCTTTGTGCAAATAACCACCTAAGTCAACACATCTGCTAACAGCCATTTTACCAACAAATGGGGCTTATTGGGTTTCTTCTGCTTTTTGACTCCCTGTAGTCATCATTAATATACTGAAGCCTCCATTATAAAATCATTAGTGTAAATGCAAATAAGGTCTTACATTGTTAATGCCCCCACCAGGCCCTTAATCACTTGAAATGTCACACTGCATTAAGTATAACATCGATTACATATGATAAAAACGTGGAATACAAAAAAATATTAAGGCGATATTTTCAAGCTGTTATCTAGAGCAGAAGGGTTTTAAAAATTAATTTAATTTTGGAACTTTGAACATTTTGGAGGCTAAAGACCTCATTAATTTATCAGTAAAAGCCTTGGGTCAGTAAAAGACCTTTTGGCCTTTCTCCATTGTCCTAGTTTTGTTTCCCATCCTTCACCGATTCAGTCTTTTTTCTCTTTAAAAGTTTTCCATATTGAATGGCAACTACAAGGAGAGACTTTTATGAATATTTAAAACATACTAAATTAGTTTAATCTTGAAACTGTATTTTAACATTTAAACTTCTAATATTCTTTTTTTTTTCTTTAAGAAGGAATATTTAAAAAAATGTCAGATAGGGGATGCGTTATTATAAAACTTTAATTGCAAGAGTTGTGTAGTGAAGGATTTGCTATGATAAACCATAAATGCGCTGCAACAAAACCAATGACTTACAATTATAAAGCACAGTCACATTCACACAGCACTGCCTTCCACACTCTAATTTGACCACTGGTCAGTAAATCAAAATACTGATATTCTAGGGTTTGACAAACTTTGGTTACTGAGAACTTATTTGTCTTTATAGAAAGTAATTTACTTTTTCAGGATATCATAGTTTTGATGTGAAGTGTCTCCCAAGTCTCATGTGTTTGAAGGGTGGTGGGATCATGAGGGTTAATTAAATTAAGTAGATTCATTCATTGATGACTCCATGTGCTGTTAGGGTGGGGTTCCAGGTAAGAGGAGTTGGTCCTTGGGGATGTGGCTTGGACAGCTGCCTTTTTCTCTTTCTTCTCTCTTTCCACTGTTGATGTCATTGTCCACAATCATGAACTGAGTGGGATCTTTGAAACATGACCCACAATGAGCCTCTCGTCTATGAAGTTGTGGAGTTGTGGGTAGGTGTCTGATATTGTGTCTGGCCCATAAGAAACTGACTGAAAAACTTTAAAATAGACAAAAAAGAAAAAGAAGGAAAAAAATGTTTAGTGTTTTGTGTCATGTTACCATCTAGTTTACAGCCATCTTACATTTAGTTTGAGCTAAATTGCAACTCTGTAAGTGGTAGAAAACTGGAAGTAATATAAATGATTCTGGTTCATAAACGTGCAATTAATTGTGTGTGATGAAATACAGTTCATTGTTGCTTTGTGTTCAGGTATGCTGATTTTTAATTATATTGTAAATTCATTTCAGCATTTTTTTCTATGACTATGTGTGTATGGTACTTTGAATTCTCCTTGAAATCTATTCTAACACCTGACTGGGTCATTCATTAATTAATGAGTTAAGCAAAATGCTTGATACTAATTTATTTTAAGTTTGTATGAAAGCCATGATTATACTTTTAAAAAATTCTCTCTCACTCTCTTCTTTTGTGTGTTGTTCTGGGGATGGAAGCTAGGTTCTTCCCATTATGCTATATCCTAGCCCATTTTATTATTATTATTATTATTATTATTATTATTATTATTATTATTATTGGTTTTAATTTTGAAACAGGGTCTTTCTCAGTTTCTAAATTGCTGAAGTTGGCCTGGAACTTACAATTCTCTTTCAATACTTTACCAGAATGCTGGGATTACAGGCCTGTACCTTTGGGCCTGGTTTAAAATGTAATTCTTTAACATTAGTCAAGGACACACCTAGGAAACATCCTAGCAAAATTCAACAGGACTTAAATTGTCCTTTTACACTGTCCATGGCCCACACTTCTTTGCTTTCCACCTGTGTTTTTGGAGAAAGCCTCTGCCTTCAGAGCACTTCAACACCCCTTTCAGAGTTTTCATGTTTATAAAAGTCAAAAGATACCAGATAACCCAAAGAATATCATGGAAGGGCTCTCTTCAGGACTTTAGAGATTGACAGTCATGGGTTTAAAGAATCAACCTCACCAAATTAATAATAATAATAATAATAATAACTTATTGTTTACCTTTCTGTACTGTTAGTACTCAGAGTTGGATCTAGGCTCTCTCAAGGCTTGGTGACACTGATGGCAGCCATAACAGAGGCTGAAAGGTAGATTCTAGTGGCGTTATTGTAGGTAATCCATTATACCTTTTGAGTTTATAGGATTTGAGTCTGCCATTTGACCTGGTATTACTGAAAACTTCTGTAGCCATTGTGTTGAAGTTACAAAGACAGAGGCAAGGATAAAAAGTCACATGCTTCAAAAAGGGAGAGAATTTTCAATCGATTTTAAAGGAAAAGCAAAGATGCTAGAATGAGACTTCCCAGTTTCCTTTCAAGAGATATTCGTAGATTAGCCTTTTGCACGCAGATAGCTTTGTCAAGAATGGGCAGCCATTCTATGGCAGGAGTAAACTGTTTCTGACACAAATCAGAAGCAGCATTCAGTGTTTGCATGTTCAAGGTCCTGTATCAGGAATGAGGTCATATTTCTGCATGTAGTGTATAAACTGCAGAGGAGGAACAGGATGATGTAATACCTCTCCTCTCTCATGATAAAGGGTCATAACCTTCATTTAAAAAAAAACAGACTAATAGGACAAAGCATAATATATTTGATCATATTGTACACAACATTGGATTGAAGACCCAGAAATGAGCTAGATACAGAATGAGCTATCTGGTTTTTTTCCCTTAAGTGCACAGAACAGACATTTGGAAATGTGAATGAACAGAAAGTGAATGCTCTCATAGACCCACTGAATGTGGAAGCCCCAAAAGCCTGTGTGTACAGGTTCTTGCCCCTTCAGCTTTAGCTTTTCCGACAGATGTGGTCTCTGTTCCCTTTGGGAATGAAGGTGTTAGTGGTTTTTTATAGCCAGCCATCACAAAGTGGGCAGAAGAACATTTGAGTACTACTTTTAGGTCTTATGTCTACCTTTGGGTGAAAGGGGCTCTGGTTTTCATGGCCAGCCTCAGAAAGATGGCTTCTGACTTGGCGAATGTGCCTCAAGGAAAGACTGGAGACAAAAGACAAGAGAGTAAGAGAGAAAAAGAAAAAAAACAAAACTTTGTTTCTGAGGCCTTCACTGTTCATTTTCATTCCCCGAGGTTCACAAACAACAACAACAAATTAACCCCGATGAGACATCCTTCCCTTCGGGTGGTTTCACAAAGATGCTTGGCTCTTGAGCTTGGAGGTTCTAAGCTGAATGTGTTAGGTGTGTAGGGTACCCTGTTCCTGTTCCTGGTTCTTGACTGAGAAGGGCCCAGCATGTTTAAAAGTATCTTTCTGGATGTGAGATATAAGCCACTTAGGAAGATGGGCAACAGAGAGGAGGCAATCCAGTGGGACTTTACCCTGGAAAACAGCTATCTACCATAAAAGCAGAATCTTACAATTCGTAAACTAAGCACTTTAGCGTTTTTGGAGTCATTGTGTTTGATTTCTGTGATCCTTTTGTGTTTAGACAAGTCTTTTAGAGGGCTGTAGCCTGTATTAGTGGTACTGAGAAGAATCAAGAAAAGAGATTTGGTTCAGGTTCAATCAGAGTATTAAAGGGATTGCAGTAAACCCTGCAACAATGGTGGGAGGCAAAGTACAGTAGTCTCCAGGGAGAGAGTCAAAATGGCCAACCAAATGTCTGGTTTTCATTCATTTTTTTTGCAGACATATTTTCTCCTGCTGGCTAGAACATCTGAATTTATTACTTTAAGGAGGCTCTTAGTTGCATCATTTCTACCAGAATAAAATAAAAATGGGGATAGATAGAAATATGTAATGATGTAGAATGGGCACCATGCTTGTGCCTTAAATTTTTTGGAAAAAGAAAGAATTGGCATTTTTTAAATATGTGAAAGTCCCTGGGTTTTCAATCTCTAGAACTACAAAGAAAAAAAAATTTACATGCACTTTGATCTACACAGAATATTTTATTTTTTCAACTTCCCTGTTGTAAGTCAGAGGACAAAGGAATTAGCCGTGCCACTGCTTTTGATCAGTGGAGGGTAGTGGTGGAATGCAGGAGATGCTGCAGAGAATCTGGGCTACTGGATGACAAGGCCTTTCAAAGTGCAATGCTCTTAAAAACATTTTTTTTTTCACAAGAGAAAGAAAGAGTAGAAGGAAAGGAGGAAGGAGAGAAAGAAAGGAAGTCAATTATTACTGAAAGAGAGAAATATATATAGACAGCAGAAGTCATTTGTATTATTTTAGGTTTTGTAAGGAGGACTAGGTTGTACCGCCACGTGGAAAACAGCACAGCTGACAATGTGGCCGCGTGGTGGGAGCCACTGTGAATGCTGAAACGTTTGGCACGCGAAGCTCTTTCTGAGCCATCCAGAAACAGAATTTGAAAGCTACCTTAACTTTTCAGCTCCACAAGCAGCTTGAAGGAAATTCAAAAGGACCTAAAGTGTCCAGTTTTTATCAGAATGTGCTTTCCTATAAGTCATTGCTTGTGTTTCTCTGCCTTTTATTAATGTTGCATTAACACAAAGTAAAAATTTTTAGCTGAAAATTTCTAAGTCATGAATCAACTATCTCTTCTTTCCTTCTTTATTTCTTTTTCAAAGATAAAATTCTTGAGCTCCCTGTTGCTCGGTTTCTGAGAACATTTGCTATGCATATTCTTCTTGCTTTTCCGTTGTTGAAGTGGGGCTGATAGGTTTGTTTCTTGCCAGTTCATCGTGAATGAGTACATTTTGATGTATCAGTTTTATACCATTGTCTGCTGACTGTTGTTCTTTTCTGAGTGCTACTTGTCCAAATTACTGCAAATGTGATGGTTACAAGAGAAATTGATTCTCTTTCAGTTCTGGAGGCCAGAATTCTAAAATCATTGTGTTGGCGGGATTGTATACTCTCCAAATGCTCTTGGGGAACTGTCTACCTTCCCTTTATATCTGTCTGATTCTGATGGTTTCTGGTGTTCTTTGGTTCCTGGCTGCACTGTTCTGGTCTTACTCTGCCTTTGTCTTTTCATGGTGTTCTGCTAGTGTCTTTGGCTCTTTTCAGGAGAGTTTCACTAGATTTAGGGCCCAGAGAATAATCCAGGATGTTGATATCATAAAACAGTTATTTCCATCTGTGAAGAAACTTCTACCAAATAATATTACATTATGTTTTCCAAAACATAAATATATTGGTTTGGGGAATCAAGGTCCAACCTGCTATAATGACTCACATGGGGCCTAAGTGCCTAATGCAGATTCTAGCTAACTTACTCTTTCATGGAGAGAGGGTAATTGAATGACACCAAGTATGTTTTCCTTAACTTTGTTTGTGGTAGATAAGGAAACAGAAATGCAGAGATTAAAAGTTATTTACCATATAGGTGTCATGGTATAGGCTTGTATCCCAGCACTCTTGAGAGGCTAAGGCAAGAGGATTCCAAATTCAAATTAATCAGATCTTGTCTCAAGATTTAAAAAAATGAAATATGAGCTAAGGATATAGCTCTGTGCAAAGAACCTGGATCCAATTCCCCAGCACCACAAAAAAATACTTTTTCAAACAAAGCTTTCCATTTCTAGTATTTGAGTGGCTAAGAGCCTAACATATTATTTGCTGTGCACGTAAGACAATTAGGTATTCGAGCAAGGTTCAATTTCTCTTTCCAGATGTTTTCTGCCTAGCAGGAGGAAATATTATGATTAATGCCTTCCAATCTAATGATTTTTTTAAAAAAATCACGACTAAAGTAAAGCAATATGGAAGGTTTCCTGGAGCTAGATTACCGTCAAATGAAACATGTTAAATATATTGACCTTCTCCCCCACCACGGTTCTGTACATTAAGAAAAAATTGAAGTAAAGAATGTCAAAGCAACTTCCAGTTTTATTTTTGCAACAGACATAAAGGCGTGTAAACTTATGCGCAAGGAATACCCTCTCCTTGTTTGATGGAGCGCTTCTGAACAGCTGCTGCTCTCTATTCCCTGGTGGGATTTCCAAGACAGCAAGCACAGCAGCTTTTACACTGTCAAGTTGGCTAAGGTAGAAAAAAAAATTGTTTCCACGTCTGGAATAATGTTCCTAAAAGTAAACGGAAATTCTTATTACCATCTCCTTTCCTTGGATCCCTACAGTATTGCTTGTGGTTTACTTATCCCAGAATGTTAAATCAACTTTCTAGATCATAGTCTGCTAACATATGTGTATGGTGCCTCTAGGAGCTGTCATATAGCTTGGATAACACTTTGAGTGTTTCAAATTCTTCTCACTATGTTTTCAAGTGTGCTGGGCTAGTGTCACTGGGTCTTCAGTGCTCTGGTTTGGGATTTCGGATGTGCTTTGCTGATGGAAATCTCTTAGTTAACATGTCCAGAAGAGAAATTCAAACCTAAAATATCTTTGTTCAAGCAGGCTCCAAGATCATATCACTAGAATATTTTTGTGGTTTTGCTCCTGGTAATTTTATTTGAAGTTGGGGGGGGGGGGTGGAATGCAGTTATTAAATCCATTGATTGTTGTTTCTTTAGGCCCTTTAGCTAATTTACACATCTCACAAAAGATTGAGATCTTGCCTGCCAAACTGTGTTCTGAGTTCTGGTGTTTCTGTGATAATTTAAACAGACCTTGTCCTCATAAAAATCATTTTTTCCCAAGGAATAAAAAGGAAATAAGTAAATAATTAAGAAAGGATAAAACAATAAGTGTAAAACAAAAGAGAATAGCAAGTAGTTTTTGTCTGGTTACATAGGCCGTGGTATTTTAACAAGTAGAAACTTGACCTTCTTCAGGATTGACTGGACAAAGAAACCAGGCTCCCAATGCATGATACTGAAACTAATGTACTCTGATGACCAAAATGTTAATATTCCTCAACCACAGAAGGAAGCATTACTTTCCTTGAGCTCCAACAGGCTTTCAGAAGAAAAATTCACATGGCATGTATCAGATTTCAGGAATGGTGACAATACAATATTGCCTTTTTTTGTCATCTTACTTTGTTTCTTTCATTCTTTGCTATGTCTTAGGAGTCTAGGAAGTAGCTTTCAAATTTGGTTTTGTTTCTTCAGTAGGTTATGAGCCTGTATTTTGTTCTCTGAGCAAATGGACCTTTAAGTACTTGCTACAATTGTACTTCTTAGCCCAGGAAGATTTTTTTTTTCTTACTCTCATTTGAAAGTAGAATGCTCTTTCTTAACCAGGATTAAAATGCCCCTGCATGTGAAGAAGGATTAACCTAAAACAATTATAACAATTGAGCTGATGCAATCAGCTTGTTCCTGTAAATGTGCATCTCCATGTTGATGAACGTTCCCTATTTAATTAAAATATATTGATCCTGGCACATTAATCTCTATCAGAGTGGCCATGCATGGGCTTCTGAAGAATTATTGTTTATTGGTTTGAGAAACTCGCAGGCAGTTTAGAAGAATAGGTAGGATTCTAGATTTATTTTCTGCCTTCTAAGTAGTACATGTTGCCCCTAGTTAAAATATGCTGTCTTGCCTGTTTAAAGCTTCCTTTGGAAGATATGTAGGTTGTAATAAACACTAATTAGTTGGTGTGGTCATTCAGCAAACTGCTTTAGAAGAAGTCAGTGATTTGCCTTACAAATATCAGCTCCTTAACGGGATGCCTGATGGGAAGTGATTACAGATTTAGAAAGACTATGGACTTAAACCAAAGTTATTAAGTCTCTTGTGATCAATTCACCTAGGTCACAGAAAAGCAATTTTTTAGGCAAAGATGTCTTAAATTCATATGTTGGCAGAGGTCACACTTACTGGAATTTGCAATTGTACTTGGAGGTATATTTCATCTTTAAAGAGAAATGGGTTAGTAGAAAGGAAATGATAATTCACTTTTACAAATAATTCAAGAGGGAAAGTAGTGATAGGGGAAGGAAGTAAAAATAATATAGATGTGATATGTATATGAAACAATTCCTCAAGTTGAATGTAATTATTATGTGTCATGAATACATACTAATAAAAAAGATAATTTGGGAGGAAAAGAACTGAAAAAATGAGGCAGAAAACGTTAACCTAAAGGTTGTTTTGTTAATATTGTATTTATACAAATAAAATTATATGGTTATTTTAAAAAGAAAAAAGTTCAGAAATAAAATGAGTGTATAACTTATTTTCTGAACAAATTAGCATACGGTTTGGATGTTCAATTGTCAGACGAAACACCTTCCATGTGCAACATCTGAGCTACACAGAATAAGCTATAATTTAGGGCACATTGAGTATGCACAGAGAGCTGTCAGAAGTCCAAAATTTTAAATCGTGACCTATTTTTACTGTCGGACCCAAAGTATTATGTGATAAATATGTCAAAATTTTAAGAGGTCCTTCTTAAGTGTAAATTATCAACGGTGATAAGTCTGTGGAAAACAATCGAGAATATTAGACGAGAGGGAGGGAGGCTGAGAGGTCAGGGAAAGTCCTCTGGGAGGTGACCCTTGTGTGAGGGAGGACTCTCAGGAGTCCCACCAGGAAACATATGCATCATGTACTTGTTTGAAGCCATTACAAAATCATTCATTAGAACTCGTTTTTCATTGACGCCTTTTCTTCCAGCCAAGGAGGCCATGTAGTTCAAACTTGTGCTATGAGATAAGAACAGAAATCTGTCAGTATGTGCTTTCCAATCAGTAAAGAAAGATGCAGTAAATAAAACCCCTCACCCCTTCTTGTATGTTCTTAAGTTTTATATGGCTGCCAGGGCAGCTGTTTTGGTGTCCTGAGAAAATAACCAACTTAATTACAGAGATGATGTCTAGAAGGTGCTCAATGGACAGACAACATTCAGAATAATTTACCTCTGAATTCCACGCTACTGAGGTTTGTTCTCTGATTCTCTTATGCATGGTGTGGGATTCTGTTACTTGCAGTTAGAAGCATTCCTAACTATCACAAATACAAACTTTTACATAAGTGACTCTATCATTTGCTCTGACACCCAACACCATTTAGGCTACCTTATAAGAAATCTAAGTGTCTAGACAACCAATATTAATATTTTCCAACTCAAAATTGCAGAAAGGGAAAAATGAATATGGAGATAGAGGAAAAAAGTAAAGTAAAAGGGGGTTAATTATTTCATAAAAGAGGAAGATTTAAGAGGTTTCTTTTGAAAATATTTTAGTAAGATTTTCATATAAATTGTGTTTTAAGAGTTACAAATGTAATACAAAATGTTTATATTGTGTGTGTCTATGGTTCAGGTATGTTGGGGTATTACACTACCTTTGAAATCTGACCAGTTTGGATTAGACTCCTGATTCTGTCCTGTGGTATGTAACTTTAAACAAATTACTGAATTTCTCTGAATTGTGGGCAATCTTGTTTGTGAACCAGAGGAATAAGGTGTTTCACTGACTGTCCTGGTATTCTGGGTCACCTGAGATGGATTTAGTGGAATATCTGCTGCAGTGCACACACTGAGGTGACAGTAACTGTGACGGCCTAGGTAACTGTCAGTGTCTAGAGCTGCTCAGTGCTGTGCAGGTGGGTATGTCATGGTGCCCTGGTTGTTCCCTGGCCATTGTCAGTAATTGTCTCTGGCTATTCTTATGTCTGATCTTGCTAAATACATGACTTAAGAGAACAATTGCATGCACAAGGATGACTGCACATTATCAGTGTAGTAATGAGACTCAGTAACGCACTGTATGTTACCTTCCATCCTCTTTCCAAAAAATAATGCCTATTACTTTTTCCTTGCAGTGACTTTTCTTCCAATTTCTTCAACTTTTTCACTGAATGCACATTATGCAAATGCAGTTTTAGGCACACTGAAAGCAAACACATAAAATGTGATCCCTACCCCCTCTTACTTACAAGCACTAAAAAACAGAAGATAACTATGATACTGATTGTAGCATAGATGAGGATCAGTTCTAGATGCTTGGCCCCAAGAAAATGCTATGGGAAGTTAGAATTGATACCAAAGGGCTAGTTTTTAGAGATTTACACAAACAACACAATAATATGGAATCATACAGATTAGACTCAGTCGTGATTAGAGCTCCCATATAAGCATACAAATCTGGAAAAGATAGTTTCTTGGCAAGAGAGGAGAAGAGGTGCAGCAGTGTAACAAGAGGAATCAATGTAGTAGTGGGAATATTCTCCCTTGAGGTTTCTTAAAACTTATTTGGTATGCGGCAGTGAGCAGGTGTTTCCCCCTGAAAACATCTGTTTTGGAGCAGAGGAATCATTCAGAGATCTTGCCATCCTTGTTCATTTCTTTCTCCTACTTAGATTTCTCCTCGCCCTGTACAGGTCTCCATTGTATGGTAACAGAAAGTGGAGGAGGCCATTTAGCTTGTCAAAAAATCTGTCTAAAAGTAGATATTTGAAAGCACATCTGCTGAAAATGCAAATGGAAGAGCTCAATTAAGGCAATTATTTGGAGATGTGTTCTTTGCATTCTGGGGAAAAAGATTCTGATGTAGAGCGTGGCTTCATCATAATGTTTTACTAACACATTTAAATTTTGAGGCTTTACCTATAAAGATAAGTCAGATTAATACACACACACACACACACACACACACACACACACACACACACACACACACACACACACACAAATTTTATAACATCTATCTTTCTCCTGGGATAATTTACCCATTTATTGCCTAATGTGTTGTGTACAGGACAAGGCTGATATACAAATAATTGGAAGTTCCACCCTCAAGAAATTCATCAAATGGAAATGACAAAGTAACAACATTTTTAGCAACAAAATACCTTATCCTTAGCATGTTGTCTTCTTGCCTTTGTATGAAATAGAAGGGGACCTTCAGTAGCATCTTGTAAGGTGTTTTCTAAACAAACTTCTAAGGGAGAAAGAATTTTTTTCAGATAGCAGAGATTATGAATAGACATGCAAGTTTAGGAAGAGGATAAATTGCACTGGCTGCTTAAAATATATAAGTACTTCAGAGCTGAGGAAGCAAAATTAATGCAGGAGAAACTGACGGTGAATGAGATTACCAAGGCAGAAGCCTTAAGGATTAGGCAGATCTTCCTATACACCTAGAAAGGACAGGCCGCTTCAGACAAATGTGTTGACTTTGGGTCAGAGTGAGATGGTGACTTTTGGTAAGGTGACTTAGGTCTAAGTTCTTTATTATTAAAATTTAATCAGTCTCAAAGAATATACAACTGTATGACCTTTATTCATTTTAACACGCAAATATATGACCTTTATTCCCTTTGAAGATTTTTTTTTTACTTTTATAAACATACATCTGCAACAATGTGTGTGGTTATAACTATTATTATAAGTTTTACATTGCATTTAATTGATGGATATACTACATTTTACTTAAAATAATCCCCCACTAGTGAACATAAAGATTACTGAAACACATAACACCATAACAATGATTTTGTGTGTGGATTCCCCTTTGTCTATTTTTTAGCATATATTTAAAAATCCATTTAAAAATGGTTTCATGGGATTAAATTTTAAAGATCTTTGTAGTATTGACAAATTGACATTCATTTATATAATATATAAATGTTTATAGCTACAAACAATTTATCTAACAAAAGTTACAAGAAAGTTAAAAAAGTTAAAAGTTACAAAAGTTCTTTTGTTTCCAAAATGAATTCTTGCTTTATATTTTAACTCACAAATAGATGACCTTAACTTTAACATGTAATCAATGATCTTTTTTCACAAAATCTAAGAAGAAAATATGACCAGAAAATGATTTAAACTGAATCCTCTTTTAGAGAACAAACAGCATTTCATAGTAAAAAAAAAAAAAAGAAAGAAAGAAAAGAAAAAAGAAAACAAAAAGGAAAAAATTTCAATGGCAATTTTACTTTGGATATGCAATGAAATTTATTCTAAAATGTAATTATATTTGAAATTATTTTTGACTAAAATAGACTTTAATTTCAATTATTAGAAGAAAGAAGATTGTACATAGATGCTTGAAGATATAGCAGAAATGTGATTTTAGGAATAAATTTATACAGCCTAGCTATACATAATGCAGTAATTATTCTTAATTTTCAACAATATTTCTGTATCTTTGTTATTTTGTTAATGCCTTTCTTGAAAAACTCTGTGCATTTTTCCATGTAATCATTGGGTAGTCTATCTTTCTACATTCTTATTTGTTAAGTATTTTGCAAGTGATCTCATCAGCTTTCCACCAATTCCATTGTCTTATGAAATCCTGAACCTTTTCCTGTGGATATTTCACTTGGTTATTGTTTGGTGTTTTATTTACAATACCCAGAAATCAAAAAGGGATTTTTTCCAGGAAGGCATGAGGTGAATTGGTGATAGAGACTTTAGAAAGAGCTTAGGATGTAAGAGAAACAATTAACTAAGAATCTATTTTGTCTTGAAATATTTTAAGCTGAGAAGAACTTGACTTTGCTGCATAAGAAGAAAGCTACTAGTCTGATGATATCTTTGTGCCATTTAGAGAAAGCACCCATTCTAGGTGGACTTCAATCCTAGATGTCTTGAGGTTTCCTCCTTAGCATGATGATTTTGTGCACAATATCAGCTACAACTGCACATTGTGTCAACAAGTCTGAATAAGAGACCAAAATGTCACTGCATGGTGGTCATAACAACCAACAGCCAACAGTTCATTTAGTAAAAAAAAAAAGTAATAAGGATATTAATTGCAATATTTTCCAGACATTTGGGGAAAATCTGCAGAAGAGTTTATTGCAAATACATAAAATGCTTAGTTGATTAAATGCCACTTTAATCACAACTACAGATGGCTTCATTAGGAAAATAGCTGGATTTTACTTCTGACTTGAAGTATCTTTTACCTGCTTTTATGCGGATGTATAATTGAGATTCTGTGTTTTTTTTCGTCCAATGCCTTATTTTTCCTATCTACCCTCAAATTCTGTCTTTAACAAAACACTAAATGTCATAACTTGTGTGAGTCTTTCCTTGTCCTCTACATTATTTTCTCCTCACTGAATTTATTTAGTTTTTACAAATTACATCTTTCCTCATGACAGTGCCTGTTGCATTTCTGTGTTGTAATCAAAGCATACCTGCGTATCAGCTCTTCATATCAAGTAATGGGGCTGCTTAATAATATTTTCCCATCTCTTCTACTTAATTTTAGGGAAGGTAAATTAGTACAGAATAAATTTTAAAAAACAGAACTCAAAGGGTTTGATGAGATTTTAATTTCTTATTTAAATGCTTTCTCTTAATTAAGCCGGATTTGACCACAGCGCAATATTCAAGAGGACAGAGAAGCAAATTACGTGATGCTGTCGCTTGTTTTCTTTTCCCTTCAGTCACATCACTTCCCTCCCAAAGGGCAGTAGTATTACTGTCACTTATCCATCGATCCAGAAATAGTTTTACAAAGAGAATGTGTGCATCTGCGCATTCTAGCGTTTTAAGCCCCAATTGTTAAGTATTAGAGAGATGTTTCTTCACTCTGTTTTACTCTATTAAAATATGCCATGGGGAGAAAAAAATAAAATAAAAAAATGTGCCTTGGCAGTCTTTGGAGATACTACCCGAATGCTTTCTTGTTCTTCATAAAATCAGTCTGGGCTGAAACATGTGTCAGATATTCTGATTATTTTATTTTTGTAAATGTTGCAATGTGAGGAGTGTTGCATCACTCTGCACGTGCTAGGGTGTTGGTGACATCTGAAGAAATGAAATTTCTGGACCAAGACTTGTACATCAGGTCGTTCTTCATAAAATTTTTAACAATTTGTTTTCCCTGTTCCTACTGTAGAAGAAAGCACCTCTTCCACATCTGTGATGTGACTGTTTTTATTTGTGTTGTTTTCAACAATGAAAATGAAGTCACAATATTCTGTTGACCTGAAGTAGAGGGAAACTGAGACTTTTTAGATATGGTAGAAAACTTTATATTTTCTTTTTTCCTCTGATTCCACTGCAGCATTTATACCTTAGACTTTGGCATCTTCATATTAACTTGTTACAGTTTTCATATGCGTACAACAACAACAAAAAACATCTTTTGTCTCTTGTATGTTTCATACATTTTTTTCCCTCAGTGTGTGATTTGCTTTGTACTGTTTATGTTTTCTCCATGCCAAAAATTGTTTTATGTATCTAGCTTATCAACATCAGAAACAACTTTAAATTCTTAATTTATCCTTTTACTACACACAGCCTGTGTAAAACCATAAATAATAAATGCCAGAGATTTGAATAAGGCACTAGGAGGCTTTAAAGTTAGAAATTATCATTTGAGATGATTTTTCTGGTCATGGACTATCTTTCTTCAGACGTATTTTAGATTATGAATAAAATAAGAGTCCTAATCACCAAGTGTGTTCTGCCTGAGCTCAGGTAAATTAGGTGACGTTCTGAGATGGGCTTCATGGATATGAAAGGCATTCAAATAGGTATTGAATAATACAGCATCCTCCTGCAGCTCCGCACAGGTCATTCGGGCTGTTTTGACATGTGCTGCCAGTTGCAGAATAAGATGCGAAGTAACACGTACTTCTCCAGCTGGGAGAGCGCGGCGGCACCAGGACCAAGTTCCCCAAGACACAGGCGTGTTGTTGGTCATCAGCAAAACCTTTCCTCCATTGCATGGCATGCTGTTTGCTTTCAAGCCAAATCTAGGACTGAACGAAGGTGATACTGCGCCCAACAGTCCGCTATCAGCTGAAACGTCGCTGACAGGAAACCCTCTCCTCTGTAGGTTTATGAGACTTGCCTTTGACAGCTCCCGAGTCAACACCACCAACACCAGACTGTGTATGAGTTATATGTATATTTGAAGTGAACAGTGTGCTTTTGAAATGAGGGTCTCTAGGCAACACATTGGTGTTTACACAACATAGAATTTTTTTTGTCTACTTAGCTGACTTAGATAAGAAGACATTTCTAACAAAAATGTGTGAATAGGAAATAAAGGGAAAGAAAAAAAGTTAAAAATACTTCCAAACTTTGTTTGCTTCTAGAAAAATGTATCAAATAATAGTTTTAAAACTCCTTAAGTTGAAAATCTTAAAGAAAATCACACACAGAAATGTATGCTCTTACATAAGCATGCACATATGTTTAAAAATAACCATTAATAAGTCTATACTTGAACTGAATCAAAACAAAGCCACTAATATTACATTAGGAAAGGGATACATTCAGATCTCCATATGAATCCCAAAGTCAGAAATAACTCAGAAATAACTGTGGAGGGAGAGTCTTACTGATTTTATAATTCAGTCCTGGCACACCTAGAATCTTAAGCAAATATAATTTTTTGCTTTAAATTTTATTTTTATCAGTATGTATTTGGAATATATGATAACAAGATTCAACTTGGGGAACTGGTACCATATATAGTCAAAATTATGCACAGCACACACACATATATGTAATGTAATTATAGCCAAAATCATGCATGCACAGGCATAGACATGCAATGTATATGTAGTCAAAATCACACACACACACATAGGTAGGTAGATAGATAGATATGAAACATCCTCATTACTTCTACTTTGCCTTCCTTTCCTGGCTCCTCACAGGTTCTCTTTGACTCAGATTTCCATTTTGACAAAATTTATTTCTTGTTTCTTACTTTGTTTTGCTCTGTAAATTATTTGTATTTTGTATTTCTTACTTGTATCATGTCTTTTTAGCAGTTCAGCACATTCACAATGTGTAAGAAATTTCAGCTTTTGTCAAATTTCCTGGAATCTTAAAAATATTAAGCCAAAGAAAAAGAAACTAGATAGTGGTAAGGTTGCGGTGGATGGAAACACAGATTACAGACCTCCTAACAAAATGAAGCCACAACAGATGGTTAGTAAGAGGTATTCTGCCAAAGAAATTGGAACAAGTAAAATCAGAAGTTGGTCGATTGGGAATTGGTAGTATGGATGTGTTTCTAAAAAAGTTGACAATTCTGTGTAACAAAAAAAGGAAGCTTACTCTTGTAGCTACACATATTGGGGGGGGGGGGAGGCAGAAGAACAGAAGTAAAGCTATTGGCTGGGGTATGTCTGCTTTGGGAACAGCAATGACAGAAAGGGACCCTGTGTAATTATTTAGCCTGATCCATTTTCTGCATGCACAAACACCAGATATCATCAGTGTCATTTTGCGAATATCTGATCTTGTCTTTGATGTGGGCTATGCTTATTTTTATTCTACTATTTGTTTTTATTTCCTTGCAATTTTTTTTCTAATGTGGTCCCATTGTTCAGACCAGCCATTTCACCAATATTTCTCTTCATATTTGATAAATACCAAATCTTCAAGAGAACAATCTATATAAGAAAAATATTGAAGTCATATTAACAAACATCTTTCCCTTTCATTTTTAAAAATGATAGTTTTCTTTTTTCTACAGTAATTTTTCTATAATCTCAATATTGAAGATTTGCTTATTTTTTATCAGTGATCTTTTCTAACTGAAGGAGAAACATTTGGAAGAATTCATAGGTTATAGCTCAACTTCCTAGGTAGTCAAGGGAATATAATTTAAAGTTATTGCCAAGTTCATTATTCTCTTCTCAAAGTGACAAAAATAGACAAGCCTGGCGATGCCAATGCATGGTGAGGACATAAAATATTAAGAAATCTATAATATTTTCAGTGGCTCTATAAATTAGTATTATGAACCTAATTGCCAACTCAATTGGCTTGGCAATTGGCTCCATTTGGCTTCTAAGTGGTTGATGAAGTACAGTTCCGTGTGTGTTTAGTTAGGTTGGGGGGGGTGACCTCAGGGCCTTTACCTGGTTGCAGGCTCTTCTCTGTTGCCATTCCCCTACTCTGCTTTCCCTCTGCAGTGAGCTAACTGGCTTTCTTCTGGCATTCCTTCAGTCATGGTGCTTTTTTCATTGGAGCTAGATGACCATGGACTGACTCCTCTAAAACCAGAAGCCCCAGATTAAAACTGTCCTTTAAATTGTTAATTTTTATGTTCCAAAGAGATGAATACAATTGGTATAATTTATATGAAAGTAGGTGTTTTCTGATAGCATTGAATAAATGTGAAAGATTCAGTAATCAAACTGTCACAGTGACAGAGAATATATATTTCTGGGCACCAGAATATAAACAAAATCATGCTGTGGCCAAGTTATTCTTAATAGTCCCAATTTGGAACCTACTCAATTGTCCCTTACAGGGAAACAAATAAATGCACCAAAATAAATTCATATGCTAAAATATTTTATATCAATGAAATAATCAAGCGTACCTATAAACAGCATAGATAAATTAAACAAATATTGAAATAAAATGCATAAACTAGAGCTCTATTGATATATCAAGCTTCCGAATGGCAAAGAAACTGACTTATTCACTCATGTTTACTCGTGATAGATATCCAAAGGAAGTAAAAAATAATAAACATGATGTTGAGGTATGGTTACCTCTGTGGGGATTGAGAAGTCTAGGCCTTCCGGAATATAAGCAGTATTCTATTGCTACCTGTCTATCAATCTATCTAGAGATATGAAAATCACATACATATTTAGGTGATTTGGATCCATCTTTGGTTAGCTTTGAAAACTGGAATGGATTACAAGTCAAAGCAGAAAAAGCAGGAGACAGTTCAAAACATCATAGCCATTTGTCAATATATGCAACTCTGCCACTGAACCTCATCAGACATTGGCCTGCAGATTATTCTAACTCATGCCAGTGTCTATGCTTGGATTTAGTGATGGCCAGTGCCCAAAAGTAGGTGCTAAAACTAGGACTAAGTGAGTTCGTGAGTTATGACTTGATTCTTTAGTCTGAGTCACCATAAACTATGTAGGTAGGGTGTGTGTGTGTGTGTGTGTGTGTGTGTGTGTGTGTGTGTGTGTTTCACAGGCATGGCTTCTTACCTCTATGGTCGGCCAACCGTATCTAATTTCATGTGATATTGAATATTTGATTGCCTTTCATAGTGGGGATCCATAGAGAAACATGGAATAACCCTTCAGGTAAATGACATGCTCTTTTCTCTTCATGAAATTTTAACCATTCAAGGCACTGTGGTAATTAATTAAACAGACTGACCTCGCGGAGCGCTTACATCCAAATGAAAAGAGCAGGGATTACAAGAGATTGTTCTGAACCGTGAGGCATTTGAGCTGAGCCTTGGTGCACACAAGAAGGGCTGTTTTGTAAATGTTCCCACAGTGCTCTCATTCTTTATCTTTTATTTTTCACTGCATATTGAAACATGAGAGATGCAAAGTGGCTACAATGTACCTAGTTGCTGGATATTCAGAGAAGAAAGAGAAAAAATAATTCTACCAAATGAGCCAAAATCTCTAGGGTCAAACCCAGCTCCATCACTAGTATGCAGTGAGTTTCCTTGAAACTGATTTCATTAGCAGCAGATGCCCTACCTGGAGCCTTGTCGAACCTTACTGCTATAGTGTTCATTTCACACAGGTAGGGACATTCAGCACAGACATTCCCCCGCATGACCACTGGAACACCATCCAAGGGGGGAGGGGGGAACCACATGAGACATCTTCCCCTCGGCCTCCAAATTTCTCCCAATGTCTTTAGAAGGACATTTATAACAATAAGATACTACTCAAGATCATGCTTCGTTCAGTTGTCTTGTCCCCTCGGTGTCTTCCATTTGGAGGATTGCGTTAGTCTCTTCTCAAATTTTTTTTTTGTCTTTGGTGTCCTCGAGGAGTAAGTCAGTTGCTCTGCATGTGTGATTCTCAGTCTGGTTGTTCTACTGCAAACTTGAATTCCAAGGAATGACCTTCCTCACTCTGCTTTCTGCTGAATTGTCTCATGAGCAGATTCCCTTATCCTCCCTGGAGCTCTCCCATTCAGGCAGCATCCCTCTGCAGACAGCACCACCTTGGCAGATACACTACTTCCCTAACCTGGGCCACTGGCCTTCTCTACAACCAAAGCAGATGTTCTAGTGTACCTGCTGACTTTAAATACCTGTTCTCTCTTTCCCACTGTGAACAAAGGGGGAGAGAAACATCTTCAAGAAAGGGGAATAAATAATATTTTGAATGTGCGAGGGTCCCTAGACTCAACCATGATGGGGCATGCTTCACAGAAGCCAATGAATTCAGAATACAGGCTCCAACCTCCACCCCTCTTCAGAAGGAAGTCTATAAACATTGTTCTACATGTTTCCAAGCTACCATCATAGGGCATTTAACCCCCGGGCAAGATAATTCTGACTTTGTCCCGCTGGAGCACAAGCTCCCTATTGCTCTTCCTGTCTTTACTCTCCAATTGTACAGGAGAACTCTAAAATGCTCTTTGTCCAGTGGCAACTTTATACTTTCATTTTTTTAGCTGATCTCTGGGTGTGTTTAATCAGTATTTCCATCTGTACAGTCATTGTGTGTGTGTGTGTGTGTGTGTGTGTGTGTGTGTGTGTTAGAACTGATTGTTTGAAAGATCAACATGTGAACTTGGCTGTTGCATACTGAACATGGCTTGCTGACACTCAGCGGTCCTCCTTCTGTCACATGTGACTTGAGCATTTTGCGCCTTCTCTGTTAGAAGCTTCCAGTAGGCCATCCACTGAAACTGTTATTTCAAAGTCTCAAACTGAGGAAACTGTCTTGCTCTGGCTTTTCCTCAGACTGGTTCAAAAATAAAGGTAAATATGTTAGCACATGCGTTTTCAGTAAGAACCACAACTTCCTTTGGTCCTGGTTGACCTACATTATATCTCAACAGGAAATTGGGAAGCGTAGCAACAGAAGTCAGACAGACAGAAGGAGCGGCCCAACTATTAGCATTCCCTTTCTGCCTGGTCATTAGTGACCTCGTTGGAGACAGAGATTGTCTTTTATTTTGTCAGATTCTCAGAGAAATTGGATTGCTAAATTTCATGCGCATAAAATCATCCCCATGGCAACACAGCTCTATTTATGTCGGTGATTTCACCTTTGCATTAAAAAGAAATGTATAGTCTTTGTATTTTTTGGTAGGAGACAGAGCCTTATTCTAACATCCCACGCTGACATCAAGTAAAAGGTAAAATGCAAACGTGAGTGACTAGGGAATAGACCTCCTAAACTCAACGTTCATTGCCGTTACTCAGCGGCGGGGAGAAGGCCCCTGTCTTTTAAGGTCTAATTTTAATGCTTTCCTGTTCTCACATTCTGACATGGCAAATGACTGCCTTCTCTTTCCATCAGACTGACACAGTCAGTCAGCCCTCAGATCCCAAACATGTTTGCAAACCATCTGTTACATTTGCTAACAGACAGAGACAAAATATCTGGCACTTGACAGTGTTTCAGATATTAACTTTGAAGCCTCCCTGAATTTGCTACTGGTATGCTGCACTCAACTATTTATACTCCAAAAACTCGCACAGAAACCTCTACCCAAAGCCTTGTTATGACTTTCCCAGATGCCGTCATTAGAATGCAGGAAACAATCTGAGACAAACTCAGAGCCTTTAACACAGGCTGGCATAGTACTCTTGGAAAAAGGAACTGGATTTGTAAATATTTTATTATATTCTTCTTGAACATAAACATACAATTATTCAAATCCTCCCTCTCTGATTGTGCTCTTGAACTGTGCTATTTTCCAGAGACCCATACAGTGATGTCAGATGAATAGAATTAGAGGATTAGAGGGTAAACAGCATTTAGCAGTAATTTGGGGATAGATGATACTTTGTGCTTCGCTAAGTGGGTTCTCGAGGGAATGGCAGAAAATACCGTTCTTGTTGGAAAGAATTAAACTGTTGGGCAAACCTTTTTGTTATCATGTACTTTTTTGCCAGAGAGTCCAATAAAGCAAACACCTGGTATAGATACATTGGAATGTGGATCAGCCATGAGTTAGCATGGTTCCAGACTTGTAGGTTTGCATGGTGCTCTGCATATTAACTATTTCATTCACATTACCCTGCTCATTTCATTCAGTAATCCTGGAAGGAGAGATACATATTTTCTACTTTCTAATGATAAAGAACTAGATTCAGATAAGTAATATCTGTCATTTAAAGTCCCCAAATGAATAATCAGAGGGTGATCTGGATATGCGGCAGCCAACCATTCAAGTTTTGCTGTAACTAACAGAGCTTCCTGGAACACAGGGCTTTCAATTTTAAAAGTAGGACCAAGTGACTTCTCAGGATATGAGACATTTATTGCTAAAGCTAGGAAAATCCTGGATGCCTCAAGAAAAATATTCACTATGGCTGGAAGAATATGAAGCAAAAACGTAAACTCTGACCTCCATTTCTTTCTTCAGTGTTTCTGAGTGTGAGTGATCATTTTCAGTGATTCGGTTTTCTCGATGTACCATTGATCTCTCAATTTGGGAAACTTATCAGGTGAAAATTTCTTGCCATGGACCCTAACAGATTTACTTGTTTTAAGTTGTGAAAAAAAAATCAGGCATTTATTCCCAGTCTTTCAAATTGCTTTCTTTCTGCACACCGAACCACAGGAAGTGTGCTAGTGGGAACATGAAAGTGCTGAACCTACAGCACAATTCTGCAACTAATCGGAGAAACGTAGTGATTTGCAATATGTAGCTTTCTTTTGGAAACAAACCCCATTAATGACACATTGCTAAGTCTCGGTGAAATATCTGTGCCGCTGCAAGACCATCACATTTGGTAGTTCACATAGTGAACAATAAATTAACTCCAGCCATAGCACTGGGGTCTGGGTTCTCAATTTTTACTATCATGTATGCTTTTGGTGTCAGGGCCTCTGCATCCAAACCCCTAATTTCCAATAGATGCTCAGCTAGCAGAGATGACATAATTAGAAGCTGTGATATTGACGACACTCTGGCTTGCATGACAGGATTGGGCTCAGAAAATTATGTATTGTCAATACAAGGCTTTGACCCTGCTAAGACTTCTGCAAAGCACCTTTTGATGAAGAATAAAAGAAAGGGCATAAATCTCAGCACACTTAATTTACAGTTTCTTTGATTTCATCAGTAATGTTGGTCCTTTTGACATTCTGCTAGGAAGTCATTTCCAAATAGTAAACAGATGATTCTTAAAATTTTCTTAACAAAACCCTGATGAACAATGACTGTATAGAAGTGTAGATTAAAGAATAATTAAAATGTTTCTTCAATATGTAGTTTTATTCCATTCCATTTTCTTTAAACACAGGTTGTAAACTTAGGAAAATATATATCAGAAGTGTGTACTCAAATCTGCAAAATGCTGAGGAGAGAAATAAAAACTCTAAGTGCAGAAATAAATTGAAGTATTAATGGAATAGAAGACTTAATGAGTAATGTTAACAATTCTAAGTATATGTAGAAGTTTAATGCAGTTTTTGTTGAAAGCCCAGCAAGATTTCTATAAGCAAGACAAGAAAATTCTACAATTTACATGCAAATACAAAGGATCTAGAGCAGCTGACATAATATTGAAAATAAGGCACAAAGTGAGAAGAATCCTCTTGATTTCCAAACCTATTCTGTAGCTACCGTAACCAAGACTGGTATTCCTGGGAGAGATTAACAAATTGATCAGTGGAGCAGGAGAGACAGCCCAGAAACAGCAACGCATGAGTGCGTGTAACTCAGTTTGCATGAAGAGGCAACAGGAACCAAGAAGCCAAAACTGGTTTTATTCAATCATGCTAAAGTAAGTAGCCATCGTGGGCAAAACAAAACAAAATAAGGCAGAAAACTTCTGCCTAAAATGAGTAACAATTAAATATTTCCTCTGAGGCTGACCACAGACAAGGTACAGACTCCAGGAATGTGTTGGTAAATCACATATTCAAAGAATCTGTGTCCATTATCTACAGGCATTTCTCACAGCTCAACAGGAAAAATGTCAAGCAGACAACTACATAATGCACAAAGGTTTTGGAGAATGTTTTACCGAAGAAGCTACAAAGATAATAATAAAGAGATGGGGCATTACTAGTCATTCAGTGCAAAAAAATTAAAAACACAGTGAAATGTTACTGTACTCTCTATTGGAATGGCTTTACTGGAGGCCAGTCACAATATTAAAGGCTATGAAGGGTGTGGAAAAACTAGATCTCTCTAGCTTTTCTAAAGGAATTAAAAGTGGTGTAGCTTATTCACAGAGGAGATTCTTAACCTACATATGAAACTACCGTATGCCCCAGCAGCTGAACTTCTTGGTATTTATATTGAAAGGAATCGAATTTTATCTATGCACAAAAACTTATACAAAAATATTTATATCAGTTCCATTAGCAAGAACTGGAAATAAGCCAGATATCCTTCGACAGGTATATGGCTAGTAAGCTATTGCACCACGAGCTGGAGGAATAGCACAGTATTCAGATCACTTGGCTAGTAAGCACAAGGCCCTGGGTTCGATTCCCCGGCACCACATTAGCCAGGTGCTGTGGCACACTCCTGTAATCCCATCACTTGGGCGGCTGAGGCAGGAGGATGATGATGCGTTTGAGGCCATCCCTGGCTACATAGTGAGTTCAGGGTCAGTCTAGAGTATACTCTGTGTGTGTGTGTGTGTGTGTGTGTGTGTGTATATATATATATATATATATATATATATATATATATATATGTGTGTGTGTGTGTGTGTGT
>PVKB01007596.1:0-31807 GCA_004027205.1 Ctenodactylus gundi
CCCCCCCCGGCAGCCACGCCAGCACTGATTACTATTTGAATTGTTGATGTAGGCCATTCTCTCTGGATTTAGATGGTATCTTAGCATTGTTTTGATTTGCATTTCTCTTATAGCTAGGGATGTTGAACATCTTTTCATGTATCTATTGGCCATTTGAACTTCTTCATAAGTGAACTGCCTCTTCATTTCAAAATCCTCAACAAGATTCTGGCAAACAGAATCCAACAAGTAATCAGAAAGATCATACACCATGATCAAGTGGGCTTCATCCCTGAGATGCAGGGTTGGTTCAAAATACGTAAATCAATCAATGTAATACACCATATCAACAAAAGCAAAAACAAAAACCACATAATCATTTCTATTGATGCAGAAAAAGCCTTTGACAAAATCCAGCACCCCTTCATGCTAAAAACACGGAGAAAAATAGGTATAGAAGGGCCCTACCTAAAACTCATAGAAGCCATATATGCTAAACCTACTGCAAATATCATAGTAAATGGAGAAAAATTGAAATTGTTCCCTCTCAAATCAGGAACAAGACAAGGCTGCCCACTTTCACCACTCTTATTCAACATAGTCTGTGAAACACTTGCCATAGCAATCAGACAAGTAAATGAAACAAAGGGGATCTGCATTGAAAAGGAGGAGGTGCTTATTTGCAGATGATATGATTATCTACATGGAAGACCCTAAAAACTCCACTAGGAAACTCCTGGAAATAATAAAAAAAAATTAGCCAAGTCACAGGCTACAAAATTAACACTAAAAAATCAATAACTTTTCTCTACACTAACAATGAACTCACTGAGCAAGAACTCAGAAAAACAATTCCATTCTCAATTGCGCAGCAAAAAATTAAATACCTAGGAGTATACCTAACCAAGGAAGTGAAGGACCTATATAAAGAAAACTACATCACATGGAAGAAAGAAGTAATAGGAAAAATTAGAAAAATGGAAAGGCATCCCCTGCTCTTGGATAGGCAAAATAAATATAGTCAAAATGACTATACCGCTGAAACTGATATATAGATTCAATGCAATTCCTATCAAAACACCTACAAGCTTCTTCAAAGAACTTGAAACAACAAATCTTAAATTCATATGGAACCAAAAGAGACCAAGAATAGCCAAAGCAATCCTGAGCGACAAGACCAAGGCAGGAGGCATTACAGTCCCAGACATCAGGCTGTACTATAAAGCAATAGTTGTAAAAATCATTGGTACTGGCACAAAAATAGACAGACCAGTGGAACAGAATTGAAGATGCAGAGACAAACCCAAATACCCTCAATTACTTAATCTTCGACAAAGGGGCCAAATGCATACAATGGAAAAAGGAAAAGGACAGCCTGTTCAACAAATGGTGCTGGGAAAACTGGACCTCCACATGTAGAAGAATGAATCTAGTTACAAACCTATCACCATGCACCAAAATCAAATCAAAGTGGATCAAAGACCTAGACATTAAAAGAGAAACAATGAACCTTCTAGAAGACAAATCATTCATTTCTTGCAGGAAAGGCATCTTCAGAGAGGGGTAGCCCAGGACTGTCTTTGCTCTTCCCATTTCCTTTCACTTCTCTGCAGAATTTGATGCTGTTATTTATTTTATGATTGCATTTCTAACCCTGAATTCTGTGCCACGCCTAGTCCTGGCTCCTTTTTACAATCCACCACTTCTCAGTCTCCTTTTAGGTTTTTATTTACACACCTGCTTCTGGAGTGTTAATGTTTCCTAGAGTTCCCGTCCTTGGTCTTCGATTCTTATTTCCACATCCGCAGGGTGATGGCAAACACACAGTCTGTAGCCCCAGCCCTGTGCTTCTGGGAGGGCACCTGTCCACCAGACAGCTTCGTCTGAGATCCCACATATTCACCCAGATTATAGGCCCCATCTGAACTTACTCTCTTTCTATAAGAGTTTTTTATTTATTTATTTATTTATTTTTTTGGTTTGGTTTGGTTTGGTTTTTTCCAAATCCCACGTTCTCGCCATTGGATGAGGATCTACCATCAGGTCAAAAATCTACAAATGATCCCATATCTTTTTCTCATTCATTTCTCCAATCTTTTATACTTTAGGCTACTTTTTATAATTAGAGTTTCAAACTATCATTCTCTCCAAGATATTTATTCCATCTGCCTTATCTCTCTGTGAATGCTTTGCTTCTGATTTCACAGACAAAACTCCGACTCACAGGTAAGAATTTCCACACCTTCCACAAATCTTATGCAGTGGAAGGGCTACGGACACTGAAGAAGCAGTCTCTGGAGTTTTCAGTTTAGTGAGTTTGGAGGCTTGTTTGGAAGCTAGGAAAGAGATTTTCCCCCCAAACCAATGTACTTCATGTTGGCATTTAGATAAGACTATGTGCAACCTGCTTGGCCAGAACTAAGGAGAAATTGAACTACACCACTGAAATGTCTAAAACGCTAAGTAATACAATTTAGCACAAGTTTCAGGAAGTTATTTTAAAAATATAAACTTCTAAGAATATCCAACTTGTGACTTAAATGATAGTCTTTTTGTCATCTTGAACTTTACAACTGTAACTTTTGAGTGTATCCATCTGAAAAAC
The DNA here is from genome assembly GCA_004027205.1 of Ctenodactylus gundi. Lineage (NCBI taxonomy): Eukaryota > Metazoa > Chordata > Mammalia > Rodentia > Ctenodactylidae > Ctenodactylus > Ctenodactylus gundi. The sequence continues at coordinate 2,585 of PVKB01007596.1, forward strand.
ACATCAGCAAATCTGAGTACAGTCTGTTTTCTGGAAAGGCACATAGAGATGAATACAGGCACCACAGTGGAACAACACCAATGGGGTGAGAGTGGAAAAAGACCTCAATAATGATCACACAGAAGAAGAAGATGACCCTGAAAGAAGGCTCCAGAGCAAAGGTAACCTTTGAGGACATCTGCCATTGGTTTTTATAGCTCCTTCTAGGTTCCAAAAGAGTTAACCTAATTTCCAAAAAATGCAAAGCTTTTACTTCCATAAAGATAGAATAGATGTATTTTTCCATATTCTCTTCACCAAATACAATTAAAATCCTGGACAGTACATATAAAATACACAAAGACTCAAGAAATGAGAGAGAAGAAAGCAATCTAACTGGGGAGTTGAATATCTGAGGGGTAAAAAACAAGTTCCCTGGATTTATTGTAAGTTTCATATGTCCCAGGCTGAATTCTAGAGAAGCTAACAACACAAATATACCAACAGGAACAGAAAACAAAACAAAACTCAAGAAAAAACCTTTACTTTTTCCACCTGCAGGAAAGAAGTAGGCTGCCAAGAAAGAAAGGTTTAGACAAATAACCACTTTACTCCAGCCAAACATCACAAATGAAACTGGCTAAACCCCAAATTTCTTGCCATTCTTGTCAAACTTGTAGTCATAAGACACCAGCTGGGCTCCTGTCAGAGGAACCCTAATGGAAAGTCGAGAGTTTCATCACTGTCCAGCGGCACCCCTGTAGTCCCATTGGTAGGTCACGTGGAGAGCAGTAACAAGGGTCATGTCAGCAAAACTCCCATCTACGCTGAGTAGGAACAAGGAGGTAGTGAGGAAAGCTGAGTGGGGAAGCAGAGTTCAACACTCCCCTGGCAATAATGATCTGCCCCTCACAGCATAGAAGTGGGTCTGCTAGACAGAAGACTTAGACAAGATCCAGAATGTTACAGCACAATAGCCAAATGTCTAGGTTTTAATAGGAAATCCCTCCTCATACCAAGAACAGGAGATATTTCAATATAAAGGAAAAGATAATTAAAATACACTAACACCAACATAATAAAGATGTTAAGATTATGTGAAAAAAGTTTAACACAGACATCCTAAGTGATTCAACAGGTAATATTTTTTTTGAGACAGAGACTCACTCTGTAGCCCAGGCTGGTCCTGAACTCACTATGGAGCCTAAGCTATCCTTGGAACTCATGGCAATCCTCCTGCCTCAGCCTCTTGAACACTGGGATTACAAGCATGTTTCGCTGTGGCTTTATGGGAGGTGGGGAATCAAACGCAGGGCTTTTTGCTTGATAGCCAAGTGCTTTAACCACTGTGTCATTTCTCCAGCCCCAAGACAAAGCTGAAGAAGTTACACAAAATTTAAAGTCCTAAAAGTTAAAGATGAAGAAAAAAAAAACAGTAAAAATAAATAAATAATACCTTACCTATAGGAAAAAAAAACTAATCTAAATGACATTTTCCTCATCAGAATCTTGGAGGCCACAACATTTAAAAGAATTAGCAAGCTGTACTTTTATACTCAGTGAAAATATCCTGAATGTCAGACATAAAAGGGAAATAAAGACATCCCTAGAGAAAATACTATAATTTGGATCTGGAATGTCTCCCAAAGGCCCATATGTCAAAGATTTGGTCTCCACCTTGGTGCCGTTGAGAGACGGTGAAACATTTCAGAAGTGAGGCCCAGAGGCAAGGCCCAGTGAGACCACAGGGAGGATGCCCTAATGGTGACTGTGGAACTGCAGCACTTCCTCTATCTTTTACGTCTCAGCCACGAGGTTGCAGTATTCTCTGCCACGTGCACCCCCCATTACATACTGTGTACAATAGATCCAAAGCAACATGATCAATAGTCACAGACCAAACCCACTTAATTATGAGTGAAAATAAATTTTTTCCTCCTTCATTGCTGCTTTCCCAAATTATTCTTTTTATTAGTATATATTTGCAACACATAATAATTGCATTCAACTTGAGGAATTGGTGCACATATATCACATATTGACCATTTTTACTACTTTTCCTCATCTCCACCCTCTAATCTTCCCTCCTTGCCCAACCTTCTCTTGTACTCCACAAAATCTCATTGTTCCCCTCTGTTCACTCTTTAATTTGCTCTTTTACTATTTACACTTTGGGTTTCTCATACTAGAGAAACCAGGAGATATTTAGCTTTCTGGGCTTAATTCATTATGTGAAGAATAATGGTCTCAAATTTATCTTTCTTTATTTCAGAATAGTACTCTATACCATATTTTCTTTATCCAGTCATCTGTTGATGAACATATCAGCTGCTGAATCACTGACACACACACACACACACACACACACCACACATGTACACACACATAATCTCAAATGTTAATTTCTCTGTTCTGATATTGTACAGTAGTAACAAAAGACATCACCATTGTTGGAAATGGGCAAAACATACGTGGATTCCATGTACTATCTTTGCAACTTTCTACAAATTTATAATCTTTTCAAAATAACACTTTATGTGAATTCTGTATACTGTGAAAAAATATGAATGTAAAGCAGTAGATGTTTTTAAGAGAAGATTATATCCTAATTAGGACTTCTTTCGGCTGTGACAGAAACCTGAATTGAACAAGTTTAAATATGTCAGAAATGCTTTCATTCATTTTCTTAGTGATTTTCTCACTGTTGGGACAAAATACCCAACATCTACAATTTAAGGAAGAAAGATTTACTTAGCTCACAGTTTCAGAAAGTCTCACACAGGCTGTTCATGGGCAGCTGGAAATGGTGGAAGCACATGGCAGAGGCTGGAGAGCTGCTGACTCCTTGCAGACAGAACAAGTGAAGTAGCGGCAAGTTGATGCCTGGAGATTCAGGCAAGACAGATCCTTCCCAGGAAGAAGCTGCAATAATGCTTCTTCTTCCTTCCTTTACTTAGTTCAAGCTGCCAACTGGGTCTCCACATCCAGGTGGATACTCCTCCCTCACTTCCACATAATTTCAATGCCCAGTTTTATTTCTCTCTGTGGATAATTCTCATTTATCCTACGGAAACCAAACCTTCTCTAAGGAGCAGGACTGAGGAGTGATGATCTCGTAGTTCAAGATCTGAAGAATAAGGATCCAAATGTAACACCTCAGGGAAGGACTTCAATTTGCCTGGCTTGATCTCATGTCCAATCCTGAACCAATCCCTGTGGCCAGGAGGTGGGGCATTGTGACTGACAGACACTCCAGCCCCCAGCCCACCTACCAAATGGACTTAAGAAGAAAATGCAGCTAATAAAAGGAGGAGAGGATACTGTCATCAAATTAATGAGCAGTCCACTACAGTGTTTCCAGTTTTCCTACAAGGATTCTAGAAATGAGACAAGGATGAAAGTAGCTCACTGAAGTGGAATCAGGGTTAGAGGAATAGCTGAGCAGTTAAAGCAGTTGTCTAGCAAGTGCTATGCAAGTGCTAAGTACCTGAGTTCAATTCCTAGTGCCACATAAACTGGTCGTGGTGGTGCACACTTATAATCCCAACATTCAGGAGGCTGAGGCAGGAGGACTGCCAGGAATCCAAGGGTAGCCTAGGCTCCATAGTGCAGGACCATCCTGGGCTACAGAGCAAAACCCTGTCTCAAAAAAGTGGAACCATACAGTATGGATGTTCCTCAACTCACGACAAGATCATACTCAATAAGATTCTCATTAAATTAAAAAAAAGCCTAAGTGAAAAATGCATTTAATACACAAAATCTACCAAATAGCATATTTGCTAATCTACCAAGTGTGCTTATACACCTACATTAGCCTACACTTGAGCAAAATCAACTAACACAAGGCCAAATTTTATATTAAAGTACTGAATAGACAGTAAATTAAATACAGTATTTAAAGTGAAAAATAGAGTAGTTATATAAATGTGTTTCTGCCTCACAGATAAGTGAGAAATTCAAAATTACTTAAGTCAGGAACTTCTCTATTTATCTTTTCATGACTGGTTTATTTCATTAAGCATAATGTTCTCTGGTTTGTGCATGTAGAGGAAGATAGCAGAATTTCCTTCAAGGCTCAATAACATTTGGTTGCATGGACGTACCATAGTTACAGACACTGTGTTGCTCCTGCGTCTTAGCTCTTGTCAACCACACTGCTGTGAACACAGGTGTATGAGAATAAGATTTAAATACATTGCAAAAGAGCATCCATATTACCTAACAGAATTAGGAGGGCAAGCCTCAGAGATTGTGGAGGGTAGATATAAAAACTAACGTAAACACAAGTGATTTAATTTCTGGACAAACACAAATGAAGTGTGAACCGTAGGAAATAATTCTCCTTTCAGGGACCACTTTTCAGCTAGGAGTGAGCTGGATGCAAGAGCCAGGTAGATGCATAGATTTTGTAAGAGACATGAATAAAACAACAGAGGGATTAAGCTGAATGGGAGATGTTGCTGCAATACAAGTCTTTTCAAAGGCCAAGTTTAAGTTTGCTTTTCACAGCAACTTCCATCAGAGAAATAAAATGCTCCTGGACCATCTTATCTCCTGATAAGACATGGTTTTTTCTACCCACCAATGCCCTTGTTCAATAATATGGTTGGAGACCTCTGTTTGCTTCCTCAAATCTCCCAGGTATACAGCAGGCTATAAAGCATCTCACTTAGAAGTCTCAAGCTGGGCATGGGTAGAGCATGCCTGTAATACCAGCACTGGAGAGGCTGAGGCAGGAGGATTGCTGTGAGTTTGAGGACAGGACCAGCCTGGGCTACAGAGAAAGACCCTGTCTCCAAAACAAAAACAACAAAAAAAGTTACACCCTGCAGGGTGAAGGACTTTCTCTGTGTTGTTTTGCTTAAACCCCTCTATAGCATAAATAAAAAGTGCTTGCATTTCTTTCCCTACATTTCTTGTATTACTCTAGGGCACCATGCCAGAACTTCCTCTCCCTAGATCCCTGCAACAATCCATCCTAGGAAGTGGTTGATTTCATTACTGCTCTTATGGAGGAGACTGTACAATGGAGAATCACAGAATGCCTGACCAGAGGCTACAATACTAACTCGACCCCAGGCCTTCAGCCCAAGACCAATTCTAGCTGTGGTTCCCAAGTACAAAGGAATCTGCTTCCTCGCCTATGCACAACTGGCACTCCTAGAGATGGGAGGGTAAATGAAAGAGAACTTCAAATGTATTACAATAACTTTTGTACCAAATACTAGCTGAAGTTCCAGTGGCTTGCTGCTGGTTGTCAAAACAGAGATTAACAGTCTGAGTCACCGAGTAATTTATTTTGAATTTGGCTCCTGCATCCATTGCTAAGTCCTTTCAAAAGTGGGCCGCAGGCATGGGAATGGCTGGAGTGACGTCGTGGTTAGCAACCTGATCCCGCCCTGGGAGGCTGAGGCCTGGATTCCGACTCCGCCCTGCCTCCTGCTCCCTCTCCCACCCCACCCCAGTCGGAGCTGCTCCCCGCATTGTGGTGGCTATCTCCTGCCCAGGCAGCTGGCTGATGCGCTCTCCTCTTTCAGGCTGAGCTGCCAACTTTCCATTCTGGCCTCCAGAATTAAGACAAAGAATTGTCCTCCAAAGTCATGCCAAACCTTTTATTTTTTTTTTTTTTCTCCTTTGCCTCCAGTGTTTTTAATGGAAACTGGATTCGCTTGTCACCAAAAACATCCACAAGAGTGCAGTCTCGGAGGTGGGCAAAGCCTGTGCACGAGGGTACTGTTTCTGGGGTGATCACCCTTCCATGCTGAAAGAGGAAGGAATCTCCTCTGGAGGGGTTGAATGAAACTTCTGTGAGGCCCTAGGGAACATTCTAGAATGATTGATGTCCTGAAGCACAAGAGTGCCAGTGTGTCTGTAGAGTGAAACACACGCAAGTTAATGGCAGCACATGGAATGCTGTGAACTTTTCCTACTGCATACCTTCTTACTCTTTGCTGGTCAGTGGGAAGGATTGTAGGAATCCTTACCTAATAGACTTAAATGAAGAGTAAGTGAGATAAAGGGCATGCCTAAGTCAGAGACCCTGACACACGGAAACTACAGTGAGATGGTTAATAGCAAACACTCTGGACTCAATTGCCTGGGCCAAGAAGCTGACCCACCACGTGTCATCCAGGTGGCCTAGAGGACCGTCTCGGGACTCCATTTCCTCACCCCAAGTGGGAGTGGGAACGATAATAACCATGTCTCCTTGGGCTGTTGTGGATAATCCACGGGCTACTACGTTTGCAGCATCTGGTGCCACCTTTGGTGCACGATGCTCTCTACCAGTGTTTTCTACTGTCAGCAAGTGTCCAGTAAGCGGTTTGAAACACAGCTGCCCTTCTGGTGTAATTCTGAATGAAATTTTTTCTTCTTTACCCTGCAGGCTAGCATTCTAGATGGAAGTCTGTAGACAGCCTTAGATAGATGTGGTCATCTTTGCTATTGCACAGAATAATTATATGGCTAATAGGTCTGGGCTCAGGAAGAAAAAAGATAAGTAGTCAAGCATCTACTCTGTACCAGACAATTCACATGTAAACACTCATTTCAATCCTCATGATAATCCTGAAGATAAATGTACTATATATGAGAACAAATATGCTGAGAAATGCTAATTTACTCCAGGACACAAGGCAGTGTAGCAAACACAGGATCTGAAAATAGATCTGTCTGAATCTAAAATCTACATCTTCCCCTCATTCCTGTGTGTTGGGCAGCTTTTATTGTTATGGTGACAAAATAGCAGAGGACTTCAACTGAAAAGGAAGAAAGTTTCTTTTGGCTTATGGTCCCAGAGACTTGAGTCCATGGGCACTTGGCCCTCAGCCTGTAGCAGCACAGTAGAATATGTCAGGAATGCATGGTGGAGAAGTTGACTTGCGTCGTGGTGGCAGGAAGAAAAAAAGAAAGAGAAAGGGGATGGGGCCCTCAAATCTTCTTCAAAGCCATATCCCTAGCGACCCAGCTCTTATACTACTCCCCACTTCCTGAAGGTTCTACTACCACCCAGTAGCACCATGGGTTGGGGCCAAAACTTCAACACACGATGATGACATCAATAAGTCTTTGGAGGACATTCAAGATCCACACTGCAGCATTCTGCCTTAGGAAGGGAACCAACTGAAAATGTCTTCCACTTGCTTGCTCAGTGATACTGAGCTCGACTTAAACATACTGAGCTCAACTTGAACAGGGGAAGTTCTTTCCTTCTTCATGGATATCTTTAAAGATGTAGACACCTTTTGCTGATAGAAATTCCCACCAAAGTGGAAGCATTTGACATGAGATCCTTTCCTGATGTCAGATTTGATTGTAGCTAGAACAAAAAGATTCGGGCTCAGAAAAGGGACACCAGTGTAAATCGAGGTCATTACTCACTAGTTCTGGTTCCTTCCTTCCTTTCTTCCTTCCTTCCTTCCTTCCTTCCTTCCTTCCTTCCTTCCTTCCTTCTTTCCTTCCTTCCTCTTTCTTTCAGACAGGGTCTTGCTTTGTAGCCCAGGCTGGTCCTGAACTCACCATGTATCCCAGGCTGACCTTGAACTCACAGCAACCCCCCTTCTTCAGCCTCCCAAGTGCCTAAATTACAGGTGTGTGGCAACCCATCCACCTTATTTTTATGTGGTGCCGGGGAGTGAAACCTAGGGTTTTTCCCTTTAACTGCTGAGCTACATCCCAAACTGAAAAAAAATTTACTTTTTTTTAGTGAAAGAATCTCCTATGCAATGTTTGGGACTTACTGAAATATTATTTTTTTAACTGAAATTCAAACTTAATTGGGCATCCTACCAAGCAACTCTAGTTCCTTGCCATGAACCTTTTCCATTGGGTATCTCAGGGACAGAAAGGGATAATGAACAGGGCTGGGGGCCACGGGCCTGCAATCCCAGTACTCCAGGAGGCTGAAGCAAGAGGCCTGCAAGTTCAAGCCCAGAATGAGCAATTTAGCAAGAGCCTGCCTCAAAGTGAAAATAAGAAGGGCATGGGACATAGGTCAGCATGAAGACTCTGGGTTCACTCTCCAGTGCCACCGCCATAAAACACACGAAGAAGAAGGTGGTGGTGAAGACAATGGTAACAACACTAAGCAGCCTGACATCAGAGACATGAGCCCAGTGTGTTCCTAAAGCAGCAGCTCAAAACATACTTTGAGCTGCACTTGGAACATCTGTACTGTGTTTACAGCACTTTACTGAGTACCAGAAGGACTCGCTGTCCAGGGGGTTGGTCCTCGGTCCTGAGAGGGGCAGTGGCAGGATGGCTGGAACATGGGCAGGATGAGTATCTGCTGGGCTTTGAACCTCTGAGGTTTTTTCCTATTGCTGCCATAACAAATGACTACAAGTTTGGCGGATTAAACCAACACCCATTTGTTATCGAGCAGTGTCTGTAGGTCGGTCCTGGTGGGTTTACTTAAATCCTCTGCTCAGGGTCTTGCAAACCTGAAATCAGAGATTCATTCAGCCTGGGCTCTGGAGTGGGAGAACTCACTTCCAGCCACATTTCAGTTCTGGCAGAATTTGCATTCTTCTCCAGTAGTTGTAGGATGTGAGTACCCGTTGCCTTGCTGACTTTTGGCCAGGGATCATTCTGGGCTTCTTGAAGCCACTATTTCATTGTCCTGTGATCCTTCCTTCTCCAAAGTCCAGGACGGTAAGTCAATGCTTTCTAATGCTTTAAGCCCCTGGACCCCCCTCTGAGGCATCTCTGACTAGCTTCTGCTTTCCTCCTGTGCCGAAAGCTCCTGGGATTACACTGAACTCACTGGCTAAACCAGGATAATCTCATTTTGAGACCAATTGATCAATAATATTAATTCCATCTACATTGCTCCTTTTGTCCACAATGTTGTATATTCAGGCAGAACACCAGGGTTGAGGCAATGAGTTCAAAATTCTGCCGAGACACAGGTTTGTAAGTGGGGATTCATTCTGGCTGGACAGGGTTGGGCAGAACAGAAACCTCTCATAAGGAAGCAGCCACCACTTTTTGCATCCACCCTGGCACAATGAGAACTAATCAGAGTGGACCCAAAAGAACTTCACTCTGGCCCCAGATCTGCTCCCACCAAACCAAGGGAGCTAGACAAGTCATTTCCAGTCTCTGGTATCTTATCTGCCAGATGTCACATACAGGATGAGAAGTTGGCTTCTGGCCAAACACCCACATGAATGTGATTCCCCAGTCCCACCACAGACAATTCCTAACGCTTCCCTGGTGAGCTGTTGTCCCCAACCAGAACTGCTGCTCTGCCAGTGGTTGTGGTCCTTCAGGAGGGTCCTGCCTGCTGGCCATGCTCTTGTATACCTCTGCATTTCCAACAGAGGGACTTGGGTCCGGAGGCCTCCTTGCTGGGGGTTGGGGAGGAGGGTTCCTGCAGAGCCCTTCCTCAGACAACTCATGTGGAGACAAAGGGGAAATCTCAAAGACCTTTTTAGCCCATCCTCAATTCATGGGCATTATTTTTCTCCTCCAGTTCTTCCCCCTACTATAGTCCCCACCTTGACCCACTACTCCCAAGTGCATAAAACTGCCAGAGTTTTGTTTGTGGTCTCTCAGTAGTAAATGACTTCCTTTGTGTGCTGGTCTCTGTGGATACAGCTGACTCTCATTCCGTGCCATTCTGTGGAGGAAGATGGAACTGGGTCACTGTGGTTTCTGCTGTTGGCTTCATTGGTGGCTCCAGCTCCAGCACATCAGCTCCCACCAGCTCTGCAGAATTCACACACTGCCCAGGCCTGGCTGCCCTGTGGCTTTATGACCTACTGGGCCGTTCATTCGCTTATTCAGGATTCCACTCATGAACTGTTTCAGGATTCCCCTCCCCACACTACTGTGCTCCTTACTGCTGTCACTACTACCCCTGTAATGTTGCTGTTATGTCCTACTTATATGGTCCTCATACTTTTAGCGCTAACTATATTAATAAAGATTTCTTGAAGGCCCAAGTCAGGATAGGCCATGGTGCAGCAACTGGGCACCGCTCTGGGTGGAAGGCCCCATGTTGCAGGCCCCATGTACCGAGCAGCTCACTGAGCTGTATGTCTGTGCACCGTGACCTTCAAAGCACAATGGCCATCAAGACCCTCGTGCCTTAACGAGGCTGTTTAGGGGTCAGAGGACTCTCTTGACATGAGGAAATCCACTTACTCCCCACTTTGCTGGCGGGAAGGGGATAACCAATGTGGGTATCTGTGGAGAGATGGGGGACACAAGGGCCACGGCACAACTCAGAGCTAACGCCTAACAGAGGAGACAGGACACGCCGGGCTCCTCCCTGAAGCACTTCCTTTCCACTTCTGTGGGTGCCAATGTGCTGGCAGATGGCCATGACATGCACTCCCGCCTGCTCTCTGGAGCTGTGTCCCAAAAGAGAGCAGCTCCACAGAGTCTGGCTCTGGCATGAGCCCAGCCCAAAGTGGCTTGTTACCTGTTAGTTGATTCTGCCCCCACCTTCCAATCTGTCCTTTCAAGAGCCTTCATGAAAATCCCAGCAGACCTTGTAGACAATGGAGGTCCTACCTGTTGGCTTTGTGTCTGTTTCCTGAAAAATTCTGTAATTACAAAGCAAACACTTTATTTTGATCTCACTCTGTAGTCTCACTTTGTAATCCATGCCGGTTCTGAACTCAGGCTGCCCTCAAATTCACAGCAATCTTCCTGCCACAGCTCCCAAGTGATGAGATTACAGGTATGCACCATCATGTCTGATTAATTTTTATGTGATGCTGAGGGACTGAACCCAAGGCATTGCACATGCTAAGAAAGTGCTCTAACCCCTGAGCTGTGCCCCAATCCAAAAGCAAACAATTTCCTTGTCTCAGGTCACCTTCAGATGAACTTAATCAGAGCTGGCTCAAGTCGCTTTTCTCCTAGGCTACTCAGATGCTCTTCTTGCTAGATGGTAAAGCTTCAAAGTGCCAAATGACACCCTTATCAATTTTGGCCTTCCAATCAGTAACTAGAATTAACATAAAGCATTATATTACACCTGAAGCTTTAAGTAATATTTTATGATGACTGGAGATAAAGCCTGGAGAACTACAAAGTCTCATGAAGCTCCTTTTAGATACTGAGCATTCATACCAATAATTGGATTTGTAACTCTTCTACTAAACGTCTGTGGAGCACCTACTCCATGACACACAGTCCTCTGTGAGATAGCCATTGAGATAGGGAGACACCATCTCAGTCCTTCCAGAAGTTGGCATCAACTATTTCAAACAGCATTAGAAAGGACAAGCTAAAAGGTGCCTTTGGTGGCATTTTGTGTAAGTTCTGGGCAATTGTCACAAGTATGCCATACCCCTGTGTGTTGAATAAACAAGCTCAGCTGACTTCCCTCCTGACCCTCTGCAAGTCATCTGAGAAGCAAGGCCCAGGCAAGCCCCCAGCACCCCACTGGGCTTAATGCATGTCAGTACTTTGATGGCTGCCGAGGGCCAACAGAGTTAATTTCAGGTCTGTTAATGGGCTCTTTGGAGATTTAAGTGCAGTCATCTTTAATTCATGAGATTCAAAGGAGGCTCTGAATTGCTGGCCTGAGAATTCAGAGGTGGAAGCATTTAGGCAGGAGTTGGAGGGGCCACGCCTCAGCCGGGTCAGGGAAAGTGATGACTCACTCTGAGCCTCTAGGTTGGGCAGCAAACAGCTGATTCTTTTGTTGCTCTTCCGGGTGCGGCCTACACTCTTCTGCTAGACTGGTTGCATTAGGATTTTGGCAGAAGTTTAACCAGCAGCTCTTAATATCTTTGGTTTTCCCTTGGGAAAAAAGAGTTAAGCAATAGGACGAGCTCATGGAGACAAAAGAAAGGAAAAGAGGTGCTCTGCAAGGGTGCCTCCTCAAAGTGGGCACACGCAGGAACTAGGAAGTCCATAGGAAGTGAGATGAGGCAGGGCACTGCATATCAGACACTTGCCTAGGTGCACTGGGAAAAGAGAGTTGGGGTTGAGACCCAGCAAGAAAGCCCTTAGCCGTTGTCTCCCAGGGCCTGCCAGCGGCCTGCGAAGTCCTCTTGCCTGGCCTTTTAAAAGCTCAGGCTCCAGTGAGCTAGACAGTGGCTGGCCCTTGCCACCTTAGACTACTTCCATCTTTTTGTGCCTCAGAATCGTCCATTGTAAAACAAGGGTAATAAGAGAAGCCACCTGCGGAGTTGCTTGTGAGAAGTGGTTAATCAAACACATAAATCCCCTAGAACAACGTGTGGCTTAGAGTAAGGGCTTAGTAAATGTTTAGCTATTTTTATTAGAGAGCCAAGAGGAAGGCAGAAGTCAACACCACCAGTTGTAAAGATACTGGTTGTTAAGTAATGGCTGGAGGCAGGCTACTACTCAGATGCTTTTCTCAGCTTTAAGAAGTGTGGTGAAAATGCATCACTGGCCAACAGAGAAATCCAAATAAAAACAACATTGAGGCTTCACCTCACTCCAGTGAGAATAGACTACATCAAGAACTCAAAAAAAAATTGCTGACTAGGCTGTGGAAAAAAAGGAACTCCACACCATTGCTGGTGGGAATGCAATCTGGTACAACCATTATGGAAAGCAGTCTGGAGGTTACTTAGAAAGCTGAGAATAAAAATTCCACTTGATCCAGCCACTGCTCTGCTGGGCATGTTCCCAAAAGAATTAAAGTCAATACATCAAAGACACATGCATATCCATGTTTATAGTGGCACAATTCATAGTAGCCAAATCCTGGAAACAACTTACCTGCCTATCCACAGAGGAATGGTTAAAGAAGATATGGTACCTATACAAAATGGAATACTATGCAGCCATATAGAAAGACAGATATGAAGCATTTGAACTAAAATGGGGCTACCTTGAATCAATAATACTTAGTGAAATGGACCAAACACAAAAGACTGATTATAGATGGGTGTCCCTCTTATTAAATTCACACAATAATGGCATAAAAAGGCCCCAACACGAGTAACAGGGTAGAAAGAGGGGCAACAGTCAGCTAGAAAAGGGGTGAACCTCTGGAAAATGGGCAGGCAGAGATGCTCATTGATTCCCCAAATCCCATGTCTCTAAGGTGTTATAAAATTTGGAATCTATGCATGAACAAAAAACACATTACATACATATATATAATTAAGCAAGAAAAAAAGCTAAAATTGCATACATGGTACAATTTTTAAATTCCTGAAGCATGTACCCCTCAATGTACTGAAGTCTAAAGTCAGAAACTCACTTGAATTTTTTATTAGTGTATAATTTTTTCTTTGTATGCTTTTAAGTCATTGCTGCCTTCTGCATGGTCAATATTGCTCAAATTATGACTTTCAAACAATAAAGCAGGGTGGGGAAAAAATGCATTCTGCAGAGTGACTGTGGCTGCCGAATCCAATCTGGATGCACCAGATGTGGTTCTTACCTACCTCTAACTTGGGGGCACAGTACTGTGGAAAGACCCCAGAGCTCTGTGCATGCCAGTCACATGCTCTAGTGCTGTGCTCCAACTCCCAATCCACTAGGGTCAGAGCGTCTTAAGTGCAAGTGGCACAAAATTCAACAGGGAAATCTTCATAAATACCAGCCTCTGACTTGGTGGGTAGGTGGGCGGGGCTGCACTGCTCACAGGCTCCCCCATAATGCCCAAGTTCACAACCTTGATTCCCACTCATGTCACGAGCACAGTCCATACACCTCCGTGTGGCGATAGACATCTCTACAGCATTACCCTATCTATTAGCCACACACCATCAGGCTCACGTGATGATGGAACACATTAACGCTCCTGCTTTCACTTTATTTAACTGAAGTCTTAATAATTGCATGTGACTATGTTTCTGGGCAGCACAGCTCTCCACTCATGCTCAGGAGGTCAAGGTCGTGAATGACTCTGATCTTTGTTAGAGTCGTAATTAAAGCTATGCTCAGGACCACATGTGTCTTAGGTGATCACATGTGTCTTACAGAGAATGTTGATCAATGCTGTATGTACCCCTAATTGAATCAACTACACACCCAGGAATTATGGTGAGCAAGTGTGCTTTGATATCTCACAAGTGTCAATAAAGTAATCTACTTGCAGATGAGCTTCCAGATAGAGAGTCTGAACAAGTTCCTTCTCTCACCTTGGGGATTAGGGTTAGGCACCATGGCTTATGGTGTATACACTGGTAAAAAAAAAAAAAAAAGAAAAGATAGTACTGAATTAACATTAACTCTACTAAAACTGCAGCTCAAATTCCTCATTTTTAAAGGGTTCTCCTTGAACTCCTTCAGTGCATGTCGTTGGTAGCTCTATACACTGTCGAAACAGACGTTCTCTAAAAAGTGGAAGGCTGAAAGCCTTCACAGTGGCCACACATGCCTGTAATCCCAGCAGTCGGGAAGCTGAGGCAGAAGGATTGCTGCAAGTTTGAAACCAGCCTGGGCTACACAGTGAGTTTAGGAGCAGTATGGACTACAGAGAGAGACCCTGTCTCAAATAAAAGCAAGAGAAAGAAAAACAAAAAGCCCTAGTTCAGTCCCCAGTGCTGGGGGAAGGGGGGTTGAGGGGGGAAGCTGAATGAACTCAAACAAGATTAAAAAAAGTCCTTATTGTATCCTTATTGTAGCATTGTACTGAGAAATAGTAATATAAGACTTAAAGACATTTGATAAGCAGAAAGTTTTCTCAGGTTGGAAATTATACACAAATATTTAGAGTTTTTGTAGATTGTCCTACCTAATCCTTGATTTCTGCCAGCACTTTCTTGAATGCGATAGACATGTTGAGCTTCCTGGGTGAATGGCGAGGAGACTTACACCCGTATCAGTGACAAATACCTGACACGAATCCAGGCTGAACTCTGGCAGCCACCTGGGGCCTCAGCACAGATGTGAGGGGGAAGCCATGTGGTTCCCTGGCTGAGAATGAGTTGTGCCAGAGCTTGCTGCGGGCATTGTAGGGAAGAGATTGATCTGACAAATGACTGCATTTTTAATGCTTTGCATTTTTAGCATGTGAGTATTTAGAATCATAATAAACTACAATTTACACATAGCTACCAAGTAAAGAGCTATTATATTCATTATGAGAAATTTGTACTGCAGCAAAGAATATCGAATTGAATTTAATAACAATTTGGGTTTTATCATTGTCTTAGTTACCTATTCATTGCTGGGACCCACTATTCAACGTCCTCAACTTACGGGAGGCAAGATTTATTTTAGCTCAGTTTCAGAAGGCCTCACACAGTCCACTCACGAGTGTCCGGAGGAGGTGGAGGAAGGCTGGTCACAGCATTTCAGACAGGAAGCCACTTAGGTAGGAAGGGCAGAGCTAAGTGTATATCCTTCCAGGCTATGTCCCCATGATCTACCCCTTCCAGATCCAGCCTCAACGTTCCACCTCTTCCAGGTCCCATGCCCAGAAATATGCCATACAATGGTAATCGGCAATCTACCACACACCTACAATCCATAATCCACCACATGCCTGTCCTCCATCACACACCCATAAGGCACCTCTCCTGACCAGGCCCTATCTCCTAACAGCACATGGTTCCATAGATAATCTGTAACATCCCAATAAATACATGAGGCTTTTGAGGGACATTCCAGATTTAAACCACAACGATTGCTTACTTTTTATTTATAGAAACTATTTCTATCTTATCCTTACTTTTATTAAAACTAAAATGGGTACAAAATGAGACTCTAACACATGTGCTGGAGCCAGCTTATCAAGATGTGCATATTGAAAAGAACAAGCATTAGATATGAATGATTCAATACTCGTTCAAAGACTTGAATTTGAAGCACATGCTGGCTGCTGCCTTTGCAGGCTGCTCCTCACATTAGTAAGGCATATTTACGGAAGCATAGGCTGCTGAGGCCAGCCAGGTAGGAAGAAGAGCAGACCATGGCCGGGCTCCTGGGAATACGAGAAGTGTGGAACAAGAAATAGGAGTGGGAGTTACAAATTAATGGGACTTGAGAGAAGAAACAAGAAAAAAGTTAACACTGAGGTATATTTTTAAATTCGCTGCTATAAATTAGTAGGCTCAGGTTGAGAACGACAGAGTTTGAAACATTCAACAGCAGAAATATAAGGACATAAAAACGTGCTGGTCCTGAAGTCGCTCAAGTTGGAGAATGAAGGGGTACAGATGTGGTTGCCACTGTGGCAAGGCAGTCAAATCTTAAAAATTTACACAAACAATTATTTTCTTTGCTTTTGTCAATGCCTAAGTAGCTGCTTCTCCATGAAACTAATGAATAGACCTTTGTCTCAGCATCCTGAACACACCCACTTTGGTGACAATCCCTGGTGGGTGGGGAAGTGCCAGTGTGTGTGTTGGGGGAAGATAATGTAGTCGAGAAGACAGAACAGTTCATAATTCAGCTAAATATATATTCTTTCTTTCTTCTTTTTTTGAGATAGGGACTCACTCTGTAGTCCAGGCTGCTCCTGAACTCATTATATAGACCAGTCTGGCCTCAAACTCATGTCAACCTTCCTTCCTCAGCCTCCCAAGTGCTGGGATTACAGGTGTGCACCATGCTCGGCTCACGGGGTGCTGAGGAATTGAACTCAGGGCCTTGCGTTTGCTTGGCAAGTAGTCTAACTACTGTGCTATTCCTCCAACTCTAATATTTTTTTTTAAGAATCCAAAGATAAGCCCTCAATTATGGAGTTCTATCTAAACTCATTTGCAGAAAGCATTTCTGCCCCCACGAAAAGCCCAGAACCAAGAGCTCCCTGGTGCACTGCTCACTGTCCCCTCACTGGGGTTAGTTGTCACTCCATTCCCATTTTCCAAAGGCAGCGAGTGACAGCTGGAATTTCTTAGCCAGCTTAACCTATCTGAAATGTGACTGAAGAGATATAAAAAAGCATCACAATTTAGATTTAATTGTTGATGAGTGAGAGAAAACAATGGGCCTGGATTAGCCAGGATTCTCTTGGCTGGAGTGGATAGAGCCTCAACTCAAAAGTAAGTAAACAAAATAAAAAGGGAACATTGGTCACCTGTACTAGTGCACCTGACAGAGCCCGGGGAAACAGGCTGTGCATCGGGAAGGAATGGATCCAGGATGTGGGATCCTTCTGCACAGGAGCCCACCAGGTGGCCTTAATCATTGCTCTGTCACTCTGCCAAGGACAGAAGACCAACACAAGGAGAACTGCTCTTTATTTCTTCCACCGCCTTGGGATATCAGGAAGGTGTTACGTACTGACTCTCAAATCCTGCTACTCTTGGTGGCCACCTTTCCCTCTCCTGACATTCCTAGAGACTAGCAAGCAAGGACGTAATCTGTGCCTGAAGGAATTCCTGTGTGTGTTTCCTATGCCCACTGAAAGCTTGTTTACCTTTCAGAGCCTAGCTCAAATCTGTGGAACACTGCTCTAAAGGCCCTTCTTTTTTTTGTGTGTGCCCCTAGAGCTTTGTCTACGTTCCTAAATATGTGACTAGTGCTGGAAACAGTCAGCATTGGCCTCCTGTGTGGGGTTCATAAGTATGCACCAAGTTGTCTCAGGTCTAGGGAGCCACAGAGAGCCGGCGATGGGGTGGGCGGGCCATTCTGTTACATCACACAAGGAGGAGGCAGCTCCTGTGTGTAGATTCACCTGTCCTGATAGGAAAAGAGTCAAAGTAATGACTCAAGGGAAATTTGTAAAGACACAACAGCATGTGGCCTCATTTTCAATGTTCTCATCCAAGTTAAACATCTAAGCTTTGCTCTTTAAAATCCTGTGCTGGCTGGGCTTGTTGACTTCAAGTCTGTTTGATCCTAACTTGCTCAGGAGGAGCCACCTCTTTCTTTGTTAAACTTCAAAGAGTCAGATGTAGGGGAAAAGCACCCTTTTTTATTCCTGTCAAAATTTCTCCCTTTGAAATTTGTTCTTTTGTAACGTCTAAAAGCTTCTCAGGAGAAGAAAATAAACTGAAATGAGACAATCCAGCTTCTGCCTTTGCCTTCACTCCCACTCCAGTCACCTGCCACTTCAGCATCGCCCCCAGCAGCCAGTGCCAGGGTCTTTCTCCAACCTTGCTTGTGCTCCTGCCCAGATGTTGCCTGTGTGCTTTAAAGATTTAACAAAGGCAGGCTCTCTCCCATGGTCTGGAGGTGGACAGGGCCTGTGGGTGTGCTACCATCCACTCTGAGCTGCAGCTACTATGCCCCCACCAAAGTCAGGGGCCACTGTTGCCCTCCATAGTCACACTGACAGACCTCGCTTTCTCCTCACACTGGTGCCTGTGGGTTTTGGATTATCTGGACTCCAGGGGCAACTGGGACCAGTGCCTCACCTGGGAGGCAGGAACTAAGCAATGGGAGCAAAGGTCAACTTTTTGCTTGTGGCAACCTTTGCTCAGAGCATTCTGGTCTGTTTTCAAGCTCAGGTTAAATTGTTGTTGTTCCTAAGACAGCATTTTGGAAATACTGGCGCTTGGTAGCCATCAAGTCAGGATGAGGTAAACAGCTCTGCATTTCTGTTTTATTTGGAGGAATATTCTTAATTGTGTCTGGTTGAATAACAGTCATTGGTTGTTTGTTAATGAGCAGAAAGAGAGCAGTTTCCTGACAATGGATAACAGAGGCTACCTCCATTCTCCCTCAGGTCAGTGGGACTGAATGTAAGGAAGGACCAAGAGATTAATTTAAACAAAAAGGAGCACATTAAACACACACACACACACACACACACACACACACACACAACATTGGGAGACCTTATTTTCAAAACATGAAACTTGATAACTTGGCTCAAAAAAGTTTCCTCTGTAAGCAGCCTGAGGAACTATGTCAAGCTTTATTTTATTTTTGGGTAAGCACAATCCAGATTTCTCTTCAGAATGTGAATCTTGACACCATGGTTAGTTGGACATTGTACTCTCTCTGATCCTCAATGAGCAATTTTGTTTCCTATATAGTCATAACTTATTCATAGGAAGCATTCTGGGGACACAGACTTTTGCTTACTGAACATAACTTGGGAGCAGACTGCTCTTCTGGAACATTTCTATCATCCTTCTAAGACCTACCTAAGATGGTGGTATAAATCTCAAGGTTTCTTTCTTTTTTTGTTTGTTTGTTTCTGTACTGGCTACCAAGTATAGGGACTCAACAATAACCTATGTCTTCAGGTCCCCACATTTTTTTTCTTTGAGACAGAGTATCACTAAGTCACCCAGGCTGGCCTGGAACTTGTAATCCTCCTGTCTCAGCCTCCCAGAGTGCTGGGATTATACAAATGCAGCAGTACGCTCAGCTTCAAGATTCTTAATATGCTTTATATCATTATACTGAGAAAAATAGACAGTTATGGACACGGTTTAGGCAAGAAAAAGACTTTCAATCAGAGTAGTCATTTTACATTTTTCTATCACAATTATTTTAAATACTTGAAAGGGAATTATAGGCTTTTCATTTGCCTGCTTGGATGACAGTGGTGCTTGAAATCAAGCCCAGGGCCTTTGCATGCTGCGTGCTCTCCTGGAAACCATAGTTTAAAAGAGATGAAACATCACACAGATATGGCACTTCCTTTTAATGCTTACCAATCTGGCCTATCGGTGGCAGTAGAGTCATTGGCCTGTACATGACCAACAAGCTCCATCTTTAAAATTCCAGAAGATTCAATAAAGGCATTCCTGTGTTACCTCCTTCCTAATACCGCCTCACCTTCAGCCAGCCCTGAATATGCCCCAGCTGTAAACCCCACCCACCGCAGGCTTCTGTGCCCTGTTTATCCCAGCGTGTCTCTTACCAGAGCTTTCTGTGTACAGTCCAATGTTTGTCAGATTTCTTTCACTTAAACAGAATACTTAAAATAATCAACTTAAAAAGGAGGAAACATCTGTTTTTCTGGGGGGGTTTGGTGTTTCTTTTTCTCTCCTTGTTTCAGGTTTCAACAATACATGGTCACTCAGCTCTGTTGTTTAGGTCCTGTGAGGAGGGCGGCATGTGGCAGAGGAGGCTGGTTCACCTCCTGACACCTGGGAAGTGAGAACACGAGAAGGGAAGAGGCTGCTGCCCTAACAGCCGCACCAAAGGCACACCTTTGAGGACCCACTTCTCCCCTCAGCTCCCCCTTCTAAAGGGGCCCTATGCTCCAACAGTTCTGCAGGCTTGGGACTAAGCCTTCCACACACGGCCTTTTGTGGGGTACTCAAGATTCACACTCTGTCAAGTCCCAGGTCACCTACTAGACTATTTGCTCATTTAGGGCAGGATCTGTGTCTTCCTTTTTTCTCCTATACCTTGCATTGTGGCTGACACATTGGAAAAGAAATGTTTGCTGAATCTAACTGATCTGAATGTCTCTACAAAGTTCCATTAATCCTCTGGCAGTCTTTCAAATTACTGTTTTCCACAATTACCGAAAAAAATGAGAAAGACTTAGAAGAGACTAGCTAACACACATGACAGTTGCTTGTGTTGTTTCCTGCCTTTATTTATTTATTTATTTATTTATTTATTTATTTATTTATTTTTTGAGACAAGGTCTCACTCTGTAGTCCAGGCTGATCCTGAACTCACAATGGATCCCAGGCTGCCCTTGGACCCATGGCAGTTCTCCTGTCTCAGCCTCTTGAGTGCTAGGATTACAGGTGTGCACCACCACGCCCAACTTATGTGGTGCTAAGAATCAAACTTGGGTACTTAATGCTTGACTTAATGCTTGCTGGGCAAGTGCTCTAACTGCTGAACCGTTCTTCCTTCCTTCCTTCCTTCCTTCCTTCCTTCCTTCCTTCCTTCCTTCCGTCCTTCCTTCCTTCCTTCCTTCCTTCCTTCCATTTTAAAGAATAAACACTCTTCCTTAGGTGACAAATTCTTTCATGCAGTCTCCACCCTGGTACCTCATTGGGTCTGCTCAGCACAATCATGGCTTGTGACTTTTATATTCACTAACAGTGGAATGCTTCCATTGAATTTGTTTTATACAACTTTTATTACATGCTTAGATACGTGCTCATTCAAGGAATGTGGGAGATCTGGGGATGTAGCTCAGTGGTAGAGTGCTTGCCTGACATGTGCAAGGCCCTGTTCAATCTCCAGCACTATAAGGAAACGGAAGAAATCAGAAGTGTAGACAAGCAGACCAGGAACAGGGGCACACGTGTATGATCCTGGCACTCTCAAACACTGAGGCGGAAGGATTTTAAGTTAGAGCCCCGCCTGGGCAAGTCAGTGACACCCTATCTCAAGGTTCAAAATGGCTGCAGATATACCTCAGTGCAAAGGCCCTGGCTTCAATCAACCTGTACAGGAAAAAAAGAAAAGGAGATATAGATAAGCAAAATAAAAATCCCCCCAAACCACCTCTGAGGTAGGTAATGTGGCACACCCTTCTTAGCTATACAGTGACTTTTATTTGCTCATTTTCTTGAAAGGAGTCACATAACTGCTGAATAGGAAGAGACAGAAAATTTATCCTGGCACAGGTTTTTTTCCTATGACTGTCACTTCAGCCACCCTCTTAGTTCTGCACCAGTAAGTTCAGGAAAAACCTCTTGGTTCTGAATTCTGAGTTTATGTGGATCTGGTCTATAAAGCTAACCTTCCCTCCCAATCCCTTTCCACAGATAGTGTCAGGTAGACTTCTGGGGAAGTACGGCACATGGGGAATTGGGGAGAAAACACAGGTGCCTCACTTCAGCACAGTGGGTGTGCCTTGCAAGGGAGCACTGAGTGTGAGAATCCTCACTGAGAAGGGTAGTTATGGAGATGGACATGGCTCCGTGACAGCACTTACCTCCTTATATGCATGAGGCCCTGGGTCTGTCCCCAGTGCAGAGGAGAAAGAGGGCAAGGCAGAAGAGAGGGAGAGAGAGAGAGAAATAGAAGAGAGACTGTTAGCATCTATAGGGTCTAATGGGTACTCCTGAGGCTTGGGCAGAAATCCCAAGCAGGTTTATCCTGACAATGGTAAAAACCCTTGTTCTGCTGAAGTGATGAGCCCGCCTTGGCAATGACACTGAAAGCACGCAAGGATCGATGAGGTGGAGGACTGGAGAAGAGAGAAGCTGGAGCCTCTAAGTGCCATCTTGCCTGTGTATGTGTGTGTGAGAAGACCTGACCATTAGGACATTTGAGGATTTGAACCCATGAAGGTGGAAAGAGCCCTTAAGAGGATGTCATTCATCTGTCTAGAAATCAAGCACATAAGTAAACATTCAAGCAATAAACTATCTAAATGAGACAAGGTCATATCTGTGCCCCAGAACTGAAAAGCAAAATATACCACCTGCCTTGGTGCCTGCAGGTGTGGGTGGAATTTCATCGAAGGCAGCAAGCTAACTGGCACTAACTGCTTTAGAGCGGGGAACTTGAGGCGCAGAGACAAGGCAAAGGAAAAGCATCTCTTGGTGAAACCTTCCTGACCCACCTCATGCCTCTATTTCACACTGCAATGTGTCAGATCGGTTCTATTCGTCCTACTCTGGCAGGGGAGCGAGAAGAGAAGTCTACAAGAAGATACGGGAAGGAGCAACAATCACTGAGAAGCAGCTTCCCGTGTGAGACAAGTTCTGAAGTCCCCAAAGCCACGAAGCTCCAAAACCTCCACGGCACAACTCACTATCCTATGCCATGGAGCACCAGGTCAGCGACTCTTATTAGTGACAAGGTTTGTTTTTAATTTTTCATTTTTGCTGAAAATTTAAAGCCTTTAAAACAGAAATTTCCAAATATAAACAAGAATTTTAAAAATGGTATCATTAGCTCCCAAGTACCCATTGTTCAGCTTCTTCAAGAATTATTAATGACATAAATGTGCCAGACAATAATTATTTTGAAGCAATATATATATTTCTTATTTGAAGAATTCTTTTTTAGCATAAATAATACCATCACCTGAAGAACTAACAATTCTTTAGTGTCAAGTATTTAATTAAAGTTCAACTTTTCCCATTGTCTTACAAAACTTTTTATAATAGCCTCATAATTTTATATTATTTATAATCTATGGGAATATTTTGTTCTTAATTTAAAAACTTTTTAACAGACATGCACCAGTTGAGCTCTCACTGTGTATCCAAAATTGCTCTAAGCACACTGAGGAACAAATGCCCACAAGAAAGAGCGCTGACAAGAGCAATCAAGGACACAGGGTGGGGCCAGACCACCAGCAAGATTAAACACTATAGCTGAAGAATTTCAACTTCATTGCTTGGTAATGAAGAACTTTAAATGTTTTTTCTTTCTTTTTTTCTTTCCCTCCTCCTTCTCCTCCTCCTCAGACTTTGGATGATATCTGAGTTTTGGGGTAACAAGACAAACTTCAGGGGCTCAATGAATGATCACATGACAGTGACAATTTCCTTCCCCTCTCATTGTAACTGGCTTCTTGGATCACTTAAAGAGAAAGGAAGGTTATGAATATTCTAGTCAAACCTCTGTTGAGGAGATAATCTAAAGGTTATAGTTAGTTGATAGAAATTGGCCTTTACAATCAATTGATTATAATAAATATATTCTGCCAAGCAGAAGATACACCAAATTGTATTTGTATGCTCCATTAGAGAATTTAATTAAAGGCTTCAAGATGATAAAAATAACCATATGCATACCTAAACCAACAGCATTCTCAGTGGTCAGGAGAGATGTAATGAAATAAATTAACTTTGAAGACGTACAAAAAAAAGTTTTTCTGGTATTTTCTAGAGATGCATTTTTTAAATTATACAAATCTTAGCTACTAGCATAAGAACTAAAGTATCAAGAGAAACATAAAAGAAATATGACTCTAGTTATTTTTACCCAGGTAAATTACAACATGAACCCAAGACCTCACTGGAGGTCAAGGTTTTACAAAGATCCAAAAATTGAGCTAGAGTTGGCAGGAACATATGTGGTGGAAGTTTGAAACACTTGTAATCTATGAGTCAGTACCTCTGGAATGTTGGAGACGAAAGAATGGCAGTAATCAATCCAAGAGGACCCAAAGGCATGTATGCTGTGAGCTGTTCCAAGTCTATTTTAGCAAGTGCACATGTCTCCAACATGAAAGATCTTCTCCAAATGGCCAAATGGCAACTGCACCATACAGAGCTTTGTGGAGGTTTTGCTAAGTCTTTTAATTCACTCAAATTCAACTAGAAATGATATTAAATAATTAATTAAATAATTAATAGAATAATTAAAAGAATGATTTTAAATTTTAGAAAGAAATTGCAGCAAAAGACTATAAAGGAACTGGAGTTCATTCTATAAATATTGTTATCTGGAAACCATTATTAAATAAAATTGATGTACGTTCCATTAAAACACATAAGTTTTTATAACTAAAAATGCAGAAAATAGCATTTTTAAAGTTAGTGTGAGACTTAGTCTTGTTTGGATTTATCAAAAAGACTCACAAAACTCAATAAGATCAGGGCTAGGATTCAGTGCGTGATGGAATGCTGAGCAAAAGCAGCAGGAAATAGATGAGCATCCAGAGGAACGGTGACAGGTCCAGCCCAGGATGCTGATCACCTTCCTCAGCTGAAGACACACAGGAACTCTTGCCCTTTGGCAGGTATATCTGAGGAATATCCGGATCGTCTGTGCCCATGGAATTCTGTGTGAGTCTCCAAACCCGAAGTCTTTGCAGAGGCAGGGCTCTCTTAGGGGAATCTTGCTACGCAACAAGCCATTACAATCAAAACTCAAGACCCTAGCAATGAACTCGGGTGCATGTCATCACCCTTGACCTTTCTGCAAAGCAATCTGACAAACTAGTATAGCACGATCTATAGCTCCAACCACGTGTAGCAAAGTTATCAGTCACTAACATAAGATTTCCGAGGCCATATTTTTACTTGTGGACCAAGGATTAATCATGGTTCCATTGAGACTGTAAGGAATAAGCAAGCATATATACCTTTGTTGTTAACTCTTTCAATTCCAGCATCCTGGAATGAGCCAAGGAAGCATTTTTGCAAGATGGCATGACTCTAAGAGCATGCCTATTATTTCTATCTCTCTGTCTTTCAGAAAGCCTCACTGCTCTTCACGTCTTGTGTCATCACTTCCAAGTCCCACATATCCTTCAAACTCCGAGATATTGGCTTACTACCCAGGGATGCATGATATGCTGGAAGCCAACAGTCTTGAACTCACTATGGAGGCAGGCTGGACTTGGACTAATGGCAATCCTCTGTCTTAGCCTCCAAGAACTGGGATTACAGGTGTGTGGCACAGCTCCCGGTTTCTGTGGTGCTGGGGAATCGAATTCAGGTACTTAGCATTTGGTAGGGAAGTGCTTTAACCGCTGAGCACCCCCTCCCAATTTTTTAAAAAATGGGCTGGGGATGTATATTGGTGCAGAGGGTCTGAGTTCAATCCTCAATATTGGGGAAAAAATCCTTTGCTCTTCTAGATTGTAAAGATCATCTCATAATTACTATTGTCTATAAAAGCAAATCTGAATTTCCATAAAAGTGAAGAGGCACAAAATACAAAATTTTCAAAGGACTGGGGGTATAGGTCAGTCTGAAGGCCTTGTGTCAGATCCCTCATGGAGGGAAGAGAAACTAACAGACAGAAACACAGTTAGGAGGGATGACACACACACATAGAGGATAGCTCAGACTGAGATGGGAATGAGACAGGACTTGAATCACACCACATTTATTTCTCAAATTGGGTTTGTGGGTGACTAGGCGGTCATTATATTATATTCCACTTGTTTTTTCTACAGTAAAACATTTCAAAATACAACAAATTATCATTGTACTTGATGGAAGAAAAACTTGCTTTGATCTAAAAGATGATCTTCGTCAAAACAAGTAATGTGTGCAAATCACATTGAAACCTGTGCACACCCGATAATCATATACCCAGAGGCAAAATTTTATAAGTTAAAAACTATATTAACAGTTGATCAAGTAAGATAGCAACATTGTAGTTGGCCTTAACATTTGGTTTGATGGCATTGTCCTTAAATATGCTAATCTATTTCTTAGATATTCATGAAACTGCTTAATAAAGTCTTCTGAAAATTAAGTCACAGTGCTTTTGTCTTAATCACATTTTCTTCACTCAGACTCAAAAACAACATGTACAAATTAGGAGAGGAAAAGTTTATTTTAGCTCACAATATCAGAAGGTCACAGTCCACTTAGGAGTGACCAGTAACAGTGGAAGCACATGGCAGAGGCAGAGGTGGAGGCAGCTTCTCACGACATTGCAAAAAAGAGGCCAAGTCAAGTCCCAGAAGGAAGGAAGGAAAGAAGGAAGCAGCATGTATCCTTCAGGTCCTGTCCCAGTGATCCACCCCTTCTGAGTCCAGGCTGTGTTTTATCCCTTTCAGGTTTATGTCCCCACCATAAACCTGTAATCCAAACCACACTCCTCTAATGCAATCCACCCACCCATAATATACCCCTCCCTACCAGGCCCCAATCTCCTGACTGCACATAGTTCCACAGACAATCCATAACATCCAAATACATGAGATTAGTGGGTGATGTTCCAGATCCAAAGCACAATAGCTTCTATGAACTTTTGACCTGCTCTGTACCTTCAAAAATTGTATGTATTGGTGGGAAATCATTTGGTACACTAACAATGCTTCATATGTTGGACCAGCCAAGCAGGTCACCAGCTCTAAGTTATTTTCATATTAACCTTGAAAACCTATAGCCATTGTGGATCACAAGGGACATTATAGGTAATGCCACTAACTCCCAAAGTGGATCAGTAATCGCTTAGTGCAGTGTAGAGGATTCACATTACAAGGAGAAGAAAGATATAAAAATATATACCTCTAGTGAGATTTTGTATATTATTCAGAACTTTGTTGTCATCATTACACAGGCTGAAACTGCAGTCAGTCCAGGCTAGGCTGCTGGGCCATCATCTGCAGTGGGATGTCCTTGGATCTGTTTTATTTTATTTTACGTTACATTATGTTACTTTATTTTATTTTATTTTGAGACAAAGTCTCACTCTGTAATGCAGGCTGGTCCTGAACTCACTTCAGACCATGTTTGCACTTGCCATCCTCTTGTTTCATCCTCCCAGCATGATGGGATTATGGGCCTGTGCTAATGGGCTTGGCTAACTTTTCATCTTTGTATTCTACCTCCTAGCAGAGCGCTAATGGGACTCAGTGTTGAGTTTGGATCTGGAAGGTCCCCAAAGCCTCAACTATTTAAATGTTATGGTTTTCATGTACTGTTAGGAGGTGGAATTTGGTCAGGAGGGGTGGATTACAGGTGCATGATGGAGGACAGGCATGTGGTAGATTAGATTACTGGCATGTGGCCCAGAGGGATATAAACTCCTAACCCAACTTCTTCTGACGCTCCTGATTCTTCCTCTTGTGATGCTGTGAGTAGCTGGTCTCTGACAGACCCTTCCAGCCATTTCCAGCTGCCTATCAACAGACTAAGACCTTCTGAAACATGAGTCAAAGTAAGTCTTTTCTCCCTTAAGTTGTGGATGTCAGGTAATGTGGCCCAGCAATGAAAAGTAACTAATACCCTCAATAAATGCTTGTTGCTTGTTGAATAACTGAATGAATTAGATAGAAGGACATAATAATATATATAGTCAGACATCATATATATATATATATATATTCAGAACTCAAAAGCATTTGACTCGATCCTCTTTTGGTTTTCCACCCAACTACCCCAATGGTAGATTTATGCTTATCACTCTAAACAACCAAATACTATTTAAGAACTGATACTTCTCTTAAATAAACAGGTCTTCGTATTTTTTGCTTTTCTCACCTCTGACTGGAGGTTCTCTTTAAAGATACACACTCTGTGTGTTTGTGTAATGTGTTGGTCCCAGCTCTCCAGAGGACAGATTAGAAATGGTTCTTGCTCTCAAGGAATCTTCAAGCTAATAAAACTGGGTGTTCTGGGTGCTTCATTTACACTAGGACATGTCATATTGCAATAAAGTACCATTAAGTGTGAAGCAAAAAGCAATAGGAGTTATACGACTGGCGTTTGAGTCAGCAGGGTGAGATGTTGAGGAAGGGAGGGCACAGAGGCACTGAAGTGCTAAGCTGTGAAAGATTTAAAAACAAAACTAGATCTCTGATCAGGGCATGTAGGGAAGCAGAGGGAATGTGACTTGTAAAGGCCGTGAGATTGTACTTCAGAAGATCTAATCTACCACATTGAAGAAGTGTTTGGGACAAGGGCAAAAAGCAAACAAACAAGAAAATAAACAAAACAAATAGAAGGTTTTGGAGCAGAAGAATGTTTCAACCAGAGATTTTCTCAAGGAAGATTATTCTGATAATATCATCATGGATGTTTATTATCCAAAAGGCATCAAGCTACTGAAAGTTACTTTAAAAAATTAAAAAAGGGGCTTTTGGTCAAGATGGCAGCCTAGTAACAGAGTTGCACAATGTCTCCTCATCGACCCACTTAAAAAGTCAAGAGTTTTGTTAGAAAATGCATGTTCAATGTAGGTAGAAAAGCGAGGAGCATCCCAACAACTGAAAGGAGGCCAGGGGAAGGTCAGAAACTCTGAAGGAATATCAAAAGCAGAGAAAAGAATCCTAAATAGTGCTTAGGAAGAAACAGGCACAAGAGACAGCTATGGAGAGTAGAAAAAGGTAGCTGATCCCCATGAATGGTTCCGGTGGTAGTGGGGGCACCTCTGAAAGCAGAGAGCCCCATCCTTGTGGGAGGGAAGTCAGGACAGGTGGGAGAGTTTTGCTGAGGGGGCCAGAGGTGAACAAGATACCTCAGAGACTATCTAACTATTAGGTCCCCCTCATTGCCCATTTCCAGCAAAGAACTCAGAGGAATTTCAGCTCCCTCCACACATCCTCATACCTGTTCCAAGAAATCTCTCTGCTAGGCCTTTAAAGTGATGTCCCTCAACAACAGAAATATGGGAAGAAGATAAGGCAACAGGACACCCACAGAAATGCCTGAGACCCCAGAAACTATTGTTTGGAAGGAAGTAAAAAAGCTGAGTTGAAAGGCAGTTCAAATAAGATATTCTGAAAGAAATGTAAGCAATGATCAGTGGGCTTAAAGACAATCTTCCTAAGCGAATAGTGGTCCTCGTAGATTCAAAGCTGGCTGGGCATACAGAAGCCACAAATAAAAAGTTGGCTGAGGCAAATAAGCAAATGCAAGATATGAAGAAACATTCTAATACAGAATTGGAAATTCTGTACTCTAGCAGAAATTCAGGATTGAAAAATGCATCTGGAAGCAGGGGAAGTTGACTCTAACACTGTGAGGATAGAATTTCAGACCTTGAAGACAAGGCTGAGGAAACGAATGCTATAATCAGGCATGACTCCAAAAATAGAAATGAGCAAAGTAG
>PVKB01007597.1:0-13692 GCA_004027205.1 Ctenodactylus gundi
GCCTTTCCTGCCTCAGTTTTGATTTCTTGGTTTTCAAATTCACGGGTCAGGAGTTGACGCATGTGCTCTGGGCGGTGGGAAGTTGGAAATCTCCACACAGCAAAATGAGGCTGCAACCGTATCAAAAAGAAGGAAGAACAAAGTGATGGTGGAGGTTGCTTCCGGGCCAGCTCCAGGAGGTAGCAGAATGGAATTTCCCGGAGCTTGGGGAGGAGAAACTGCGCCCGTCTGTGTTTTCCTGCATATTAGTTCCTATGCGCTGACTCTTCCCTCTCTCACTGATAACGCATATGCTGAGCGCACCTGGAGCAGGAATGTTCAGGACACGTTCAGGTCCATCCGGCCCTGGTCGCGGCGTCAGTTTTAGCCCGTTCTCCGAACGATACCTCCACGTGCACTGTCACGAACAGATAGCGCCGAACTAAGCTCCCTTTCTAATTGCTGACACATGATGAATAAGAAAATAATTATGTGAAAGCTCATAGCAAGAAAGAGAGAAATTACCCTTAATTCATTGCTGGGTCGATCAGAAAGGCACACTCTCCTGCAAAGCTGTTGGGGCTCAGGGACAGCATGGTGCCTGTGAGGAGGGTCCTCCGGGGCTCTCTTGGTTCTTTGGTTTGAAATTTCCCTTTCTGTTGTGCTTATTTTCTTCAAAAAAGATGTAAATGTTTTTATATCTTAAGAGCTCCAGGGGAAAATGAGAATCCTGAACTGGACTTTACAAGATTTTCAGTTTTCAAAACAGTACATGACTCATAGCAATAAACAAGCTGCTACCTTTCTTTTTCTTTTTTCTTTTTTAATTGCAAGCATTTATGTTTGTAGGGCATTTCCTTATACAACCGTTAATCAGAATACCAATCTCTCCATTTACTCGGGAGGAAAGTGTGCTACTTGTCATGTTTTAAATGCTGTGTGTGTGTGTGTGTGTGTGTGCGCGCGTGCGTGCGTGTTAAGACTCTTTAGTGCATTAAAGCAAAGGCAATGTTTCACTGAAGTAATACTATAAATCAAATTTAGAGTTTTTATTTTAATGTCTCATTGCCTCAAAATGTTCTTTTATATATTGTTATCTATTTAGTATTATTCTAAAACTTGATCAGTATATATTTTGTAACTTATATGAAATACGTGTGCAAAAACAGGTACATAATTTTTATAATTACATAGAAAACACACACACACACACACACACACACACTGAGGGCAATACACCAAGAATCATGTGTGATCCATGCAACTTAGAGACAGGTGGTTCTTTCCTTAATATTTACTAATATTTTTCCCATGACTATCATGGGTGTGAACCAAAGTGTGCTACAAGTTTAAATTAGCAAAACTGACTCTTTGTGATCATTGCCTTGGAAAATTTTGTTCTAGGCAATAAGGACTTTGCAGTTTAGGAAATCCGAAATCTTTAGAGATGCCAGACCAAGTGTTCATGTATACGCTAAAGTGTAAGTTCATAGATTTTTAGTGTTTCTGCTTCACTGTAGTCACTTAACATTGCAGAAGCACATCTTTAAATCGCCATGAACTATTTAACCTTGTATTCTTATTTTTCAAGAAATAATTCTCGAGGAGTACATGCCCGAAATCATTTTATTGTGGAGTGTATTTCATATTTATAAGGTTTACATAACCCTTGTTTGCTAGGGAGATATAAGAAGGTCGATTCCTCTGCCTTTGTTTCATGCCTGTGTACCCTCACTCTGGAGAAATACCACTCTTTACGTGGGTTCCAGAAGTTTGACCTTGTACAGAGGACTTTTTCAGGACAAGGACAGACACCTACTAATTAATAGTTTAAAAGAGAGCGACTTTGAGCCTTCTCCATTATGGTTATATTTATTTCCATAATTCTGCATAGTGTAAAAGTAGAAAAAAGGAGCCAGTTTTGGTGTCACATGCCTGTAATCCCAGTGCTCCAAGAGGCTGTCATAGTTGCTCTCTCATTGCTGGGATAAAGTGCCTGACATCCACATCTTAAGCCAGAAAGGTTTGTTTTAGCTCAGTTTCAGAAAGTCTTACACATGCCTCCATGCAGAGGCAGCCAGCAATGGTGGAAGCACATGGCAGAGTCTGAAGCCAAATACTTGGAATCAAGACTGTACAAAAGATTCCTTGAGAGTGTCCCAGACACCAGTAAGATATCACCCTTTACCAATTCAGATGATACAAATGCAGAAGACCTTGTATCTAGTAACCCAGTGCACCCTATAGGGCCAAAGAGGGAAGTGTTTGCCTGAGTTAATTGCTTGGAGTTCAACTCTCCAGCTGCATGGAGGCTGCTACAGCCAAAGGCCAGGACATCCAGACTACTTCTGGAGATAGTGGCACTTTGGTGTCATCCATGATGCTGGTTTCACAGGCAATCAGAGTGATAGAATTGTGGGGTCATGGAGGTATGCACCCAGACTTCAGAGGAAGCTCTTGCACACCAGGCAGTGTGCCCCTGGCAGGGCAGTGCATGATGTTGTTAAGGAGAACCTAAGTGCATCGGAGCACCTGGAAACTTGGAGACAACAGAAATATGTTTTATCAGCTGAGGAAACCCAAAGGCTGTGAGCAGAGTCTACTCAAAGAATAAGCCATGGAGCTTGTGGCTGGAGGCAGTGCTGTGTGACAGGTCCCGTGCCCTTTGCAGCTCACACCTTGCCACAGTTTACTCCAAGTGCTGGACCTAAAGCTAGAGGATTTAACCTTTGCCCTGCTGGATTTAGAACTTGTTTTGGTTGTATTGCTTTGTTTCGCTCTCTTCCTTCTTTTCAAAATGAGAGTGGTTACCCCGTGCCATTGTAACTTGGAAGTGCTTAAGTTTTTGATTTGCATGGACGCTCACAGCTAAGAGTTTGCTTTGAGTCTCCGAGGAGACTTTGGGCTTAGACTTTTTAGCAGTGCTATAACTGTTAAGAATGGCAAATCTTAGAGAAGGACTAAATGCGTTTTGCATAGGAAGGTGGGTGTGAGTGCTTTGGTTGCCGGGGGTGGGATGCTATGCTTTGGATCTTTGTGTCCCCCAAATCCTCATGCATTTGTATGTAGTGGGATAACCGTGGAACCTTGTGATGCTGAGATATAGAGCTTGACTGGAAGAGGTGAAGCTCGGGGTTTCACATGAAAGGATTGTGTCAAACTGTTAAGATCAGGGGTTGCCCCAGGACAGAGTTTTCAGGTGTGGATTATTGGTTGTGGTACAGGAGGTAAGGGACGGGCGCTGACGCTGGGTATGGGTAGAGCCCACTGATAGCTTGAAGTAATTAAAGGAAGGAAGAAGAAACATTACAGCTTCTTCCTGGGAAAGCTCTACCTTGCCAGAGTCTCCAGATATCAGTTCCCTCCCTTCACTTTGCTCCTGCTTCACTGAGTTTCTGTCTGCAGCGCCCTGGCCTGTGTTCCACCATTCCTGGCTCTGCCTATGACTGGACTGTGTAAGACCTTCTAAAACTGTAAGCTAAATAAATCTTTCCACCGTTAAATTGTGGATGTTGGGTATTTAGTCACAGTAATGAGAAAGTAACTAAGACAGAGGCTGAGGCAGGAAGATTGAAAGTTCAAGCTCAGCCTGGGCAACTTAGTGAGGTCCTGTCCCAAATCAAAAAGAAAAAAGTCCTGGAGATGTTGCTCAATGGGAAGGCTCTCAGTTTAATCCTAGGTCCCTGTTCCAACAAGCTAGATTTTATTGACATGAAAATCAAAAACATATAGGATAAAATTTAAGATCATCAGAGGTATCTGAAAAAAGGCCAAAAATTCCACCAAAATCTATGAATAGTGTTAAAATAGCCTACAGTTTTTGTGACTATTTCTCCTTACTCTTTTACATATGTATAGATCTGGGTATATTTCTGAAAAAAAATAGCATTCTCTTCTTGGTCACATGATGTGGAGCTACATAATAATAAATTGATAGCTAACATTTCCATAGAGGCCATTATTTGCCAGGCAGTATTCCATATTCGGTATATTCACCCATTTTTGCTTACATTCTCCATATCTGTGGGCACACATCCTAAGTAGCTATTCAGGATTGCAGTTGCAGCAGATCAAACATTTAAATGCAAGCAGTTCATCTTTACAGCTTAAATCACCAACATTTGGTTTATTACAAATTAAGAATACTTGTTTTGACAATAAACTGAACCACAAAAAAGGTACTCAAGTTATATAATTATGGCTATGGTTATCCAGTTGACATTTTTTTTTTCTTGAAAGCATGGTCTTTTCCCTTTTATGCAGTTCTTCTTACTCAAATTCAGCAAAACTCAAGAGACCTTCCTTTGTACCCAACATACTGTCAGGCTGCTAGAGATACAAAGGGACATGAGATGTAGTTCTTACACTTGAACATCTTAAAAGCCGTAAAACACTAGACACTCCCATACACTACAGAAGTTTTTATTGTGGAGAGAAGTTGAGCTTCTATGGGAATCCACCACAGCAGGCACAATTCAGCCATGATTAGCCAGGAGCGGGGAGAGATGGCGCAGCAGTGGCTCCTCCAGGTACTGAGGTACAGGAGGTACAGTTGGATCCTGAGGTCAGAAAAGAGGTGCTGACACGAATCCACATATATCCATGGCAGCACTCCTGTGGGCTGAGTTGGATCAAAGTGGTGATATTTGTGACAAATCCTGTTCCCTTTCTCCTCAGACACTTACCATATGCTGCTTCTCCTCATCAAGATGAATGAAGATAACAAGCTGTACACGTTCATTGCCATAAAAAATGCCTTTTTCTCCCAAGTTGGCGTTGGGATCTCCGCCAACACCGTCCTTTTTCTCTTTCATATGTTCATGTTCCTCCTGCGGCACAGGCCCAAGCCCACTGACCTGACCATCGGCCACTTGGCCCTGATCCACCTCCTGATGTTGCTGATCATGGGCGTCATAGCCACAGATATCTTTGGGTCTCAGTGGCACTGGGATGACCTCCTGTGCAAATCAGCTGTCTCCTTGTACAGGTTGATGAGGGGTCTCTCCCTCTGCACCACCTGCCTGCTGAGTGTCCTCCAGGCCGTCACCCTCAGCCCCACAAGCTCCCGTTTGGCAAAATTCAAACACAGATCTTCAAGTGAAAACCTGTGTTGCTTTTTCTTCCTGTGGGTCTTCAATACGTTTATCAGTAGCCGTTTCTTAATCTCTGCTGTTGCCACCCTGAACGGGACCTCAGATGGTCTTCTGTTTGTCACTGAGTCCTGCTCTCTTTGGCCTCTGAGTTATTTCCTCAGGCTCTTCTTTTCTGCACTGGTCACCTTCCGGGATGTGTCTCTGATAGGGATCATGTCTGTCTCGAGTGGCTACATGGTGACTCTCCTGTGCCGGCATAAGAAGCAGTCCCAACATCTTCATGGAACCAGCCTTTTGCCAAAAGCATCCCCAGAACTAAGGGCCACTTGGGCCATTCTGCTGCTCATGAGCTTCTTTGTGATCATGTACTTCGTGGACTGTATTATCTCCTTCTTTTTAGGAGTGTTGTGGAACAAAGATCCAGTTCGTTTATGTGTCCAGATGCTGGTGACCAATTGCTATGCCACCATCAGTCCTTTGGTGCTACTCAGTACTGAAAGACGAAAGGTTAAGTTCTTGAAATCCATGTTGGGGAGAGACAGCAAACATTTAATTATCAAGTGACAGTTAACCTCTCTTCAGATGTGCCTGTGCACTGGCTTTGGAGCAATGGTGATACACGGGATCTTAGTCTGTAATTGAACCACATGGAGTTAATTCTGCTCTCTCTGTAAAACTTACATTGATACGTGTAACAAGGAAGTGTATAATAAATAATTCTGAAATACTTCTTTCAATTTTTAATTTAGACTCATAAAAACTGTAGCTGTTAATGCCAATCAAATTTTAAGTAGAAAGTTATCAGTGAGGGAACTGGAGGGGAACAGGAAAGAGAAATAAGCGATCACCCAGGGCACAAGGTAGCTTTAAACTTGTCATTACCTGTGTTAAAAGTCAAAGTGCATCAACTCATACTTTGTTTTTGAGACAGGGTCTCGCTCTGTATCGCAATATACTTTTTTTATTAAAAAATACATTTTGCCGAATTTATTGGGTTTTTTTGAGACAGGTCTTGTTCTTCAATCCAGGCTTATTCTAAACTCACCAGGAAGCCCAGGCTAGCCTGAAACTCATGCTAGTCCTCTGCCTTAGATTCCAGGCGTATGCTGCCATGCCCAGCTATTATGGGGTACTGGAGACTGAACCTGGGGCCTTGCACTTCCTAGGCAATCATTCTAATCACTGAGTTATGTACCCAGCCTGGTCAACCTGTACACTTTAAACTGCTCAATTTCTGTCAGTTACAGCTTGAAAAAAAATTAAACAAATCTTACGAAAGAGGGATAAAAATTAAACAGCCTCAATACACCACTCATAAGAGGAATCTGTACATATGCATAGAGTACATGTAACCTGATAGATAATGATGCTTAAACATGGATCATTTATAATCTGGGAAAAATTTCTACATATTCTATAAAATCATAGTCTTATAAGCTTCTCACCAGCATATTTTCTTAATAAATGGCAATAAGTATATGATATTCAGTATTTATAAGACCTTTTGGAAAATATAAAGCTAACATACAGCCAGAGGAATTCCTTGGTCAAATGGATTATCTAGCTTCGATTTTTTTGAGGAATCTCCATGTTGCTTTCCTTAGTGGTGGTACCAGTTTACAGTTCTACCGGTGATATAAAAGGGTTCTTTTTCTCTGCATCCTCACCAGCATCTGTCACTCTTTGATTTCTCGATGTAAGCATTCTCACTGGAATAAGATCATATCTCAGTGTTCTTTTGATTTACATTTCTCTAATGGCTGAGAATATTGAATTTTTATGAATATGACCATCATCTTTGCTTCTTCTGGGAACCATCTATTCATTTCAGTTGCCCAATTTAATTGGCTGTTTTATTGTGAGGGATGTATTTTTCTTCAGTTCATCGTGTATTCTAATTATTAGTGCCTTGTCTGAAGTGTAAGTGGTAAAATTTTTCCTCTTTCCATCAATTCTCTCTTCACTCTGTTAATTTTCTCTTGCTGTGTAGAAGCTTTTTAATTTTTATATAATCCCTTTGTTAATTCTGAGGGTAATTTTTTTGTACCAGGTATCCTATTAAGAAAGACTTTGTCCATGCCTGCATCTTCAAGAATTTTATTTACTTTTGTCTTCCAGGAGATTTCAGTGTTTCTGTTTTAATAACTACATCTTCTATCCACTTAGATTTGAATTTAGTAAAAGGAGATAGATGTGGGTCTAGATTCATTCTTCTGCATGTGTATAACCAGTTCTCCCAACATCATTTGTTGAAGAGGCCATCTTTTCTCTAGTGTATGTTTTGGCCCCTTTGTCAAAGATCAGATTACTGAAAGTCCTTCAGGATCTGTTTTTGTGCCAGTAACACACAGACACATGTACATGTGCACACATGCGCACGGATGCACACACATATGTTTATGGTCACTGTTAATTTGTAATATAATTTGATGTCTGGAATCATGATGCCACCTGCTTTTGCTGTTCAGGCTTACTTTAGCTATTCTGTTCTCTTTTGGTTCCATGAGTTTTAGGATTGCTTTTTACTAGTTTTGTGAAAAATGTTGATATTTTAATAGGAATATCATTGAATGTGTATATCAGTTTTGGTAGTATATCCATTTTGACCATATTGATTCTGGTTACACAGGAAGAAGAGGTGTCTTTCCATTCTCAGAAGTCTTCAGTTTTGTTCAGCATGATGTGGTTTTAATTTTAGAGATTCTCTACTTTCTTGGCTAGGTTTATTCCTAGATGGGTTTTTTTTTTTTTGAGGAGCTATTAAGAATGACATTATTCTTCTCAGCTTCTTTTCATTAAGTTTCATTGATAGTGTAGAGGAATTCTGTTGAATTTTTGTATGAATTTTGTATCCTGTACAGTGGCTGAATTTGTTCCTTAGTTGTATGAGTCTCTTGGAGGGGTGTTTAGGGGTCTCATATGTAGAGAATTATGTCATCTGTAAGTAAGGATAATTTCACTTGCATTTTTCCCCGATATATGCCCTTTATTTCATACTTTTGGCTGATTGCTCAGGTGAGGGTTTCAAGTACTATATTGAAAAGCCAAAAAAATCAGCCAAAATTTTGAGAAAGAACAAAGCTCGCTGTCTTGCACTACATTACTAAGGTATAAAATTTCCAGCATAAAATTAGTGAATACCATTTGTCATCTCTTTAATTTCTACAGCATTTGCAGTTTTAATTAAACCATTTCTTCATGATATAAAGTCAAGATAATGTTTAAATATTTTTCTTTAAAATTTTTTTCTAGCTAATAATTTTGAAGACACAAATCTGTCATATGATGGTGACATCATATATTGCTTCCTTCTCTCAATTTTTGTTTCATGAATTATCCATATATATATATATATATATATATATATATATGTTTGTTTGTGCATATGCACACATGTGTGCCTGTGTGCACAATTTCATACTCTGCTTGCTGTGCTTTGAGCTATTCAATGATGTTAATTATCTGTTATGTGGCATTTTGTGGTATCCTTTTGAATTATATTTTTCATGGCTGCCCGATGAGTAACAAGCACACATAATTATTTTTCCTCAGGTTACCTAGAATATATAGTATATTACTTCATGTAAACTATCAAAACTTTAAAAGCATATAGACTCATGTACAGCATCGTCAGTGTCTTATGTGTCACATTTTTACTCAGAGAACTCATCATTAGACAGTAAAAGATTATTTTCTTTTGAGATAATATCTCACTCTATGGTCCAGGCTGGTCCTAAACTCATTATGTAGCCCAAACTTGCCCCAAACGTGCAGCAAACCTCCTACCTCAGCCTCCCACGTGCTTAGACTACAGGTGTGTGCCACCATGCCCAGCTTATGTGGTGCTGGAAAATCCAACCCACAGTCTTGGATTTGCTAAGTAAGTACACTAACCACTGTGATATTGCATATAAATAAATTACTCTTTCATGTGTATTTATTTTAAACTCTCAGATATACAAGTAGCTCTTTTTGTTGTCTCAGATTTTGTTACAATTTTTGTTCTAAATATTAGCTCCTGAAATTCCATTTCCCTCTCTCCTATTTTTCTTCACTGTGACCTACTTTAATTAGCATATATCCTATATAACAGAAATGCTTGCAACACTCAATTTCTATACCAACTGAGAATATTTTGCAGTATATTCCAGCTTTCACCTAACAAGTTTTTTTTTTTCCTTATAGAATTTTAAACATATTCTCGCCACTTTCTGACGTTTCTGATGAAAAATTCATGAGTGATCAAATTATTATTTTCCCATATGTAACATGTTCACATCTCTGGATGCTTTTGAGAATTTTATTTTCTATTTGGATTTCAGTAGATTGATTATTGTTTGTCTAGTCATGTGTCTTCGTTACCTGTTTATTGCTGGGACAAAACTTCTAACATTTCCCTCACTGTTTCAGTAGGTTCATTCAGAGTCCACTCGTGGATGACATCACGGCAGGAGCACAGCTGGAGAGCTACTCAGAGCATTGCAGGCAGAAGCCAACTGAAACAGGAGGCAGGGCCAGGGCTTTCCCAGAAAGAGGCTATACCTATGTTTCTTCTTCCTTCCTTTACTCAGTTCAAGCTGCCCGTTGGGCTGCCCACACCCAGGGTGGGCGCCTCGGCCTCACTTCCTGGCCCATGAGTCAGCAACACACACGTGTAAGCTCTTTTCTGGGCATTTCCCAGTTTCAACAAGTTGATGTAATACTTTCAAGTCAAGCCCCAAGCATTTGCACCTTCCAGCCAGGACCTACTTACCAACAGCACTCAGTTCCAAATACATGAAGCTCCAAACAGTAGCATCACAATTGCTTTTTTTCTAGTCCTGGGGATTGAACCCAGTTCTTTGGTACTGAGCTACATTTCCAGCTTAGTTTTGTATTTTTATTTTGGGACAGAATATCTAAATTGCTAAGTTGCCAACACAGGGATCACACCTGTGATCCTCCTGTCTCAGCCTCCCAGAGGGCTGGATTACAGGCCTATAGTGTTAGAATAGGCTTAGATAGTTTGATAATTTTTCAGGGTCCTTGAGGATTTCTCTGTTTCTTACAAACTTTTTTTTCTGTGTTTGTTTTCCTATTGTATATTAACAGTTTGCTTTCCCCAATATGTCAGTTTAGTATTGAGCCTATGGAGAGGACGTTAAGATATATGTGATTTTCTTAGATTTCCTTTGCCTTTGTAGTAAGTATTTTGCTTCTTAGTAGACAAGTCCTATCGCTTTGTTCCTTTGCATTTTCCCCTCCTCATGGGCAGCATTTACACCACCTTTGCACTATTTCAAAAATCTGCATTCTTGTGAGTTTACATCTAGTGGTTGTATGTCTTGCACTTGGTGATATTTTGGTGCTTCTTTGTATTTTGAGTGATTTTATTTACTTAGCATTGTAGTTGGGTGATTTTACATTGTACCTTAGAGTTTGTGAGCACTTGACTGTCACTGTAGTCCTGACAGAAGGCTGCCTAGAAGGGAGCGATTTGCATTTCACCATGTTAGAGTCTGGAAGTCACCTCCTACTTGTGTTTCTTCAACCTTAGCTGTGTTCCCTTCAGTCTGATCTACATGTGAAGCCCCCCCACCAACACAGACTTAATAACTCCCCAAACTCTGATACTTCCTCTCTGGAATTCTATTTTGCACTTTCTGGTCCACAAGGCCCCTTGTCTTAACTCCTCTGGTCAGAATTTTATTATTTTTACCCTCATTGCCAGGTCTGTTCAGCAGCAAACAAAAGAAATGGAAATCAACATGCATACAGGAAATACCTCCAAATTTTGGCTCCTTTCCCAGTCAGCCAGCTGTGGTTTACTTCTCAGAGTTTTCATGTAAGTTCCGAAGACAGTTCTTACGGATGAGTTTTTGCTGAAGTCAATGTGAGGAGTGAGCAATACCATAGTAGCTCTGGAACTTAGACACTGTGTTTTCAATCTCAGTTGTTTTTTTTTTTTTTTTTTTTTGTAAATTTACAAACTGAATGTAAAGTTTTTATAATTCCTTCTTATTTCTTTACTATTTATCAAGTTTACATTATATATACAATTATCCCAGTATTTTTTCTCTTCTGCTGAAATTAGGTTTCAGAATGTCCTGAAATTTTTTTAAAAATTCTTTTTCTTTAACGTACTGTATTCCAGGTAATTCTTGAAAACAAATTTTGTCTGCATCTTCCTAGATCTGGTGCACTAGTATCTGATATTTAAGTTACACAGTTGTTAAATTTGATATCCAGGCCTGTCTCAAGAAAAGTCATCATGCCATAATTCAAGGTACAGAATGACCGGCGTTATTGTCTCCTCTGCCACCTGTCACTCTGTCCTGTCCTGCAGTTGGAAGGCATGGTGAGTCTTGTCTCTCTGTAGTGACAGCTCATCTGCTGCTTGAAAGCGTCTCCCCATCCCTCAGATCAGATAAATACGAATTACCCAGTTGTCACCAAGGCCGTCCAGGGCAGGATAGGGTTTCAGTTTGCGTCACGTTGTGGTTGCGGGTAAGTCTGTATCTTTGGAATCTGGGAGTGCCCTTATTCTTGTCAATGCTCCTTGTATTAAATGAATGCTTGTCTTTATCCAGAATTGAACAGGAAGTTTTCACACTGACTATAGCCTACCTTACGATCTGGGTCAGGATATCAGCATTACATGTGGTATGATTGAAAATTTAGCGAATGTTTAAATTCTAAAAACTTTATTACATTATAAAGTTTCCATTACCTCCCCCAGAATATTCCTTTTCATTTCACATACACTTATCCTATTGTTCTTGGCACTTTGCGAAGCAGTTCCAGAAGTTCTCCGTTGTGTCTATGGCTGTGCTGTGGTGGCTGACTCAACATCCTGAATTGATTCGGATGTTTACTTTTCATGGTCATTTTGACTCAGGAAAGAGCCAGAAGTCTCTCGGTGCCTGGTGTGGTAAATAAGGCAGACACATTGCCATGTGTCTACGAGCCTGCCTTTCCATTGGATGGCACTTGGCAATAGCCTTCACTGCTAAATCACATCTCGCTGAACATTCAGGGAACACATCTTCCAGAACTGCTTCAGAAATTGGCAAGAATGATGAGATAAAGGTGTTCAAAACAAGACAAGAGTATTTTGAGGAAAATGAAAGGCAATATGTCTTTTACTGTAACAATTTCTGAAATCTAATCATTCACTTCGCATTTTGGCCACATCTCAGAAGTGTTAGGGAAGAAGATTTTCAGAAGGACATCACACTAATAATATGTCATAGAAAAATAATAGTTTGTGAGAAATTCTGTATTGCTTCTAAAATTGTCTCAAAAATAATTTCAATAATTTATTTCACCTTTCAAAACTGGAAATAACCCCAAAATTTGATATTATAATTATCATGCTATTAAAAAGGATATAGAAATAATTGGGATTAATTATTTTTTTCATTTTCAATGTAAACAGAAAGAAATTCATGGTGTGTTCTGCCCATTAAATTCCAGCTTCATTTTTTAGTTTATATATAACTTTTAGATTTTTCATAAAAGTTTAAAAAAATTTTAGGAGTGAATAATTAAACCTCTTTGTGGGTATTGTTAAGCTATCTGTAGAGAATTGGGACCATTTTTTTTTCATGGAATTTGTGGACAAATTTCCAATCCTTGTATATCCATAGCTAATGTTTAAATATTACTCCATACAAAGGTGCTTATGACCCATATACACAAATATGCACACTATATACATATTCATTAACACAATTTGTTTAGCCTAGATTCATGTTACCACTTCTTATTTTGGTTTTTAATATTGGTTTAGGCTTATTTGGTGAGTCATATTTAAAACACCGGTCCCTAACATGTTGCAGCTGAATTAATGATTCATTTTCAGAGAATTTTTTTCCCATTGTTTTTGAGCTTAGAAAGAAGAAACTTCATACTAAGCTACATCCCAGCCATTTTTTTTGTTTTGTTTTTGAGACAGGATTTTCTACGGAAATCTTGGTTGATGTTCAGTATATTGGTTTAAGTTTTCTGAAGTGCATAAGTGCATAAAACTT
The DNA here is from genome assembly GCA_004027205.1 of Ctenodactylus gundi. Classification (NCBI taxonomy): domain Eukaryota; kingdom Metazoa; phylum Chordata; class Mammalia; order Rodentia; family Ctenodactylidae; genus Ctenodactylus; species Ctenodactylus gundi. The sequence goes on from PVKB01007597.1 coordinate 13,085, forward strand.
ATTTCATATGTGAAAACCTATAAACTAATGAGTATCAACATTCATAGACCACATGAAAGTATAAATGCAAAGACCCTGAGAACTTTCTTTCTTTGTTTTCTGTGTCAATTTCTTTCTTCTTGGCATCTTGTTCCCTCCCCACAGAACCAGTAATGTATAAATTGTTCTTTAGAGTTTAGGGCTGGGTAAGTATCACAGTCCTTGTATAACTAGAAACAGAAACATGTTTCTTCAAGAAGTTGTAGTGTTAAATTACTTGTTAACCATGTACATCAAATAAATATGTTTTCCCCCATTTTATTGATATGTATAAGCGCAAAATTTAAGGTTTACAATGAAGTTGAGCATTTTGTGCACATTTGTGTCTTGTCAAGGTGACAAGGACTTTCCCACTCTCCTTTTGTCCCTCCCCCTGCCCACCCTTCCTTCCCTCCCCACCCTATCCCCCTGGTTCACTTTGTTTTTCGTTTTAAGTTCCATAAGAGTTGTGATCTGGGTTTCTCATGTAAGAGAGACCATTTGATGTTTCACCTTCTGCTTCTGACTCACTTCACCAAGCATGATGTTCTCAAGTTTCTTCCATTTGCCGGCAAAGGCCTCCATGCTGT